>JAPMOR010008872.1:0-12964 GCA_026543865.1 Argiope aurantia
AAAAAATCGTTCCCACAAAATCTTGTGCCCCTGACCCAGATACAAATTGTTCGATTTCAAAAAGGCATTTCCAACACCCCGGGAACGAAGTCGGAGCAGATGAAGATGAAACCCATAAAGGACTATGAAGAAAAACGTTGAAAAACAAGAAACCAGAGGGACACGAAAACACACTTAAGAAATTCGAAAATGCCCTTGCACATGACACCGGGGCGTTGCGCGCCCCACGATTAGAACTGCAAGGTCACTTTGATGGTATTGATTGGCCAGCTTTTGAAAAGAGGAGCAGGGTCCCAAAGCACAAAGGCGCACACGTATGAAACAAGAATCCAAGATTTAAAAAAAGGAAAGAAAAAGGACATAAAACTTATGTTTCACAATTTTTGTCCCCCCCCCCTTTTTGTTGCCATTACAGAGAGCATAACTTTATTTTTATTTTATTTTTTTATATGCTTTCGGGTTATTTTAGATTCTAAAGACTAAAAAAAGGAAAGGGAATCTTCGCCGGAGAAATTTTTTGCTTTTAAGTTCCGAAAGAAGCGCGAAAGATCGAGCACTGAGGAAAAAAAAAATTTAGAGTGCATTTGACGGAAACTCTTTATTAGATCTTGCTTAAGAAAGTTTTATTCTTTTGACGCAGAGTTCATCCTTCCGTATATGAGCAATACAGGTTTTGGAGCAGAGTCGATCAAACATTATTTCGAGAATCACACTTCTGAATAGAAACGCTCAGACATTGTTTGAATAACTGCACTTCTTTAATATTTAAGATATCAAAATGTAGAAGGAACTCTTAGAAAAAAAGCCAAAAGTCAAATCAATTCGAGCGGAATTCAAATAGATCAATGATTCATCCTTGCGTGCATGAGTATTAGAAATTTTGAATAGAATCGTTCAAACATTATTTCGATAACTGTACTTCGTTTATAATTTCCTTAATGTTTAAGATATCAAAACGTAGAGGGAACTGTTTCATAGAAGAAATTTCAAAAGTCAAATAAGTCGAGTGGAATCGAAATTAGACCAATGGATTCATTCTACAGTATATGAGTATTAGAGGTTCTGAGTAGAATCGCTCAGAGATTGTTTGAGTAACTGTACTTCGTTTACAATTATTTTAATATGTAGGATATCAAAATATAGAAGGAATTGTTTGAAAAATAAAGAAATTTCAAAAGCCAAATGAAAAGACAAACGGAATTAAAATTATATCAACAATTCATCATTAGTATTAGAGATTTTGAGTAGTCGATAAAGCGTCACTTTGGTAACAGTGATTCCTCCACAATTTTCTTAATATTTAACATATCAAAATCTAGAAGGAACTGTTTTAAAAAATAAATTCCAAGCCAAATAATTTCTAGGGAAATTAAAATTAGACCAATAGGTTTTAAAATACAAGAAATTGTAATTTTCCATCTTAGATTGGTTTTGTAAGTCAGATGGCAATATATTGATTTTATTCATTTTTGAAAAGCACAAGGAACGACAAATTCTATAGTTTGGTTTAGTTATATTAACGTCCCGTTTGAAGCAACACTAGGGATATTTTGGGACGGACCTCGTAATTTTGAACCGCGGTCAGATGACGAGGACGACACCTGAGCTGGCACCCCCCTCTCCACACCACACCACACCAGCGGGAGGACGTTTGGTCATGACGGATTTAACATGCAATTGACCCCCTTACACGACGGTTCTTCGGTGGAATCGGGTCTCGAACCTGAAACCCTCCGGTTCCGAAGCCGAGACCTTACCACCAGGCCACCGCGGCCCCCGACAAATTCTATAACATGTATTGGTGTAATAATAGAAAGTGATAAATTTTTTCCATTCAAATCGAATTGCAATTAATATATTATATCAGATCTCTGTTAATTATAAATTGCATTGCGTCATATATATTTAACTAATCTTCCCAAAACGATTAGATAAGTATAAAAAAGTTGTTGCAAAATTCAATTTTATTTAAAGTTGTGAATTATATGATTATTTAAAAATGTTTTTATATTAGTTCTTCGTAGAATTCGATTTCTTATTTATTTTTTCTCCTTACAAATTTTTCACATAAGCATTTATTTAATTATATTTAAATTTAACTCAAAAAGCAAAAGTTTTCCATAATACTTCAAGTTCACCAAAATGTCCAAACCTTTCCAACTGTAAACGAAATAAAAATTCAAAATAGCTTAACTGAAATTAATTTTCATGGAAAACATTAATGAAAGTAAAGGATGACAAGTCATCATACTGATATATTAAAAGATAGAGTGTAGCAGTTGCATTACACTTATCTTCTCTTTTGGATACTAGATGGCGATACCTGATTAAGCCATCCCATATGTAATTCCATAATGCATTGCAATTGTAATGAGAAGAAGATGGGATGCAGAACTGTGAAGTGCGCGCGCGAATGTCTTGTCTTTGTGTTTGTTTTAAGTGTGTGAATGTGATTATTAAAGAAATGTTTCCCACAACATTCGTCCTGTTGCTTCCTGCACAGATCATAATAATCTACATACCACCACAAGAGTAAATTCAATGTAAAGATTCTAAACGATAATTCGATGTCTGGTTTCTCAGTGTGCAGAATTATTTTAAAGAAGGAGAAAAGCAAGCCGGTCTAGGGAGCTTAAAAGCCTTTCATATTTGCTAACCATTTTATCTTTTATAGGATCTCACTTAATTGAATCAAATAATTGATTTTTAGCCTTTTTCTACATCAGAAGGATGAATTAGCGATATTGTTTAAAGATAAAAATTTTGGTCATGAATAGATAATCCATACTTGTAGCGGTTACAGTTACTGCCTTCTCCTTTCTTCATAGGTGGCGCTACTAGAGCCACCTATCAAGAGCCATGTTTTCCCATGATTCCTCATTCTTGCCTCTTGTGTTGTCCTTGCTTGCCGTGTGTATTTGTTCTATGCCTTGTTCTTCAATATGCTTGTGTTAAATGTTTGTGCCGTGGAACTTAACCGCTAATAAAAAGTAGTTCCTGAAACTGAACTCATTCTTTCATCCATGGCATAACACATAATAAAGAGTCTCATCCCTCTACATACTTCATTTAATTCAGTACTTAATCTAAATTTACATGAAGCTAAAGATGATGAAGTGTGACTAATGCAACAAGGGAATTTTCGGAAAACTGTTTCGACCCACGCAAAGAGCCTGGCTATGATCCAATTCCTTTTCCTTTTTTATATTTTTACATAAATTTTCGGCCAAAATTTCATATATTTCGGCTCTAACCAAATAAAAAAAAAATTCTAAGCAAACATAAAATTTCTTTCAAATTGTCTTAATTATAAAGAGCAAACACAGGATTCTTTGAGCCAGCGGTTAATTCTTTTGGATATCACCTATTGCCACTTGTTAGAGTTCGTTAAGTCAATTCCTAAAAGGAATTAAGATTTCTTTCCGTTGTTCTTCGAACAAATGTCTTTATACGAAATATTTTCCCACGAAGATTAAAAATACACCCACTCGTAGGAACGAAAAGGAATGAAAGGAAATTGAAATCGAAATGTGTAACTGTAAAAATTGAAATTTTAAGAAACCAAGATTACTGATTATAATTCGTAAAGTAATAGGAAATCTCTTCATTTGTAACGAATACAGTGATGCAGGATGAATAATAATAATAATAATTAATAGAAGAATTTTTAATAATTGATTTTCCCTTCTATTATTGCAATAAACATTATGCCAAATTAAGCAAAACATATTTTATAAAATGCGATACAAAATCGTTTCAGTCGACGATATCTACTTTAAATCTATGTTATTTACAAAAAAAATATAGTTATCTTTAGTTCTTAAATTAAATGAATTACAACTTTACAGTAAAAAAAAAAACTCGCAGGAGTTGTCTACCCAAAACTTTCCAGTATTCTCTACACTCCCACCCCCCGCAAAATATCGCGGACATTGGATACGATCGAGAACGTCTTGCACGGCATTGGCGTACGCTAGTTACGAAATATTAATCTTTTGTATGAATTTAACATTTTAACTAAATCTATCATGTTATTCTGGCATGCGGTTATTAGATCCGAAAATTGAAGTTGTGTTTTAGACTCATTTTTCCTAACTTATTTTAATTAAAATATATTTAGATGATGGTATTTTTGAGCTACCGCATTTACATGATTCTGAAAAAAAGGACCGACAGACGTTCAATCCCTCATTGGATTTGGTTCAAAACTTGACAGGTGTCTACACTACAGATACTAAATATCTGCAAAGAATTTTATCCCTTCAGCTCCCGTCGTTTTGTAAGCATCGCGCTAAATTATATTCGAACAGTTGGTCAGACAGACTTCCTCTGAATCTCGCTTGCTCAAACTTTAATAGAATTCTATAAATTTGTTGTGAAGGCTGTATACCATGCGTCTAGCTCAAAGCGTTTTTATGTTATCTTCATTACAGACAGACGGATGGAGAGACATTTAAAAAAAAAAAATATGTTTATAGAATTAAAGAAGTTTGAAACGCGGTGATTCGTCAAAATTTCGAGTTGGATTTTTTTTTTACCATTACAATACATTCTCTACACTTCATATATAAAAAAGCAAAAATAATAGAAAATATTCATTCAGCCTTCCAGCCATTGCAGAATATTCAATATAATTTTTTTTCGAAAATATGGAAATATTTCACTTTTTCTTTGAGAAGGCTTTTAGGAATGTCCGAATTTCAAAACTTTCCATTTCTTCTATATACCACAAAGAAAGACTAATCAATTAAGACACACATATAAGTCTCCAATAGAGTTCCATAGCGTAAACAAATGCATCATCTTGACAGGAAGATATTTTATAAGAGAGGATAAACAATCAACATTCGACAACGTTTTTCCCATATACGGATCGCATCTGACTAATATTTTGGCTCAGCTCCCGTATACGGCCTCCGCCAAATTGGCGAGAAATTTGGCGATAAACGGTAATTTCTGGTTGCCGTCATCGGCTTATGTATTCTTTATGGTAACCTTAAACCTTAGAGCATATTCAGTATTTTTATGTGTTTTTATAAGGAGCAGCTCACATATACAGCTCTTAACTTTTATAAACTATGCTTTTAAAATGAAAAAAATATCAACGTTTTCATGAGAACATATTCAGCATAAAATTAAGAAATCATTTTTAAAAAATCGGAGCAAAAAATAATTTCGTCATCATCATTTAATATTAATTTTGAGCATTTCATTATACTTAAAAGCAAGTGAGCATTTCATCATGCTTCATTAGACTTATAATTAAATAAATCGTTTCATTTGGATCTTTATCATAAATTTTTCAATCCCCCCCCCCCCCCCGACTTACGCTCGTGTATTTTGTCAGTCCTAGGATTAAGCCTAAACATGGCTTCAAAAATTAGTCAATAATCACAAATTTATCTGAATTATTTAAATGAAAAAGGGGGGCATCGCCACCCCCTGACTTATAGTCTAGTGCATTTTGTCAGTCTTAGAAATAAACCTAACGTGACTTCAAAACTTCCGGGTAAGAATAACAACATCCTAAACACGCATTATTGGCGACGACTTGGCGAAAAACTGGCGCCACTAGGCCGTATACGAGAGCTGCTCCAATATTTTGAATAATCAGGTTGAATTATAATTAATTTCGATAAAATGTCGAAATTCTAACTAATTCGCCAAGTTGACAGTGCCAAATAACAAACTCAAAAACAAACAAGCATGGCAGTATTTTGCAATTAGTTGTATATATTATAATTATAAGTACAAATAAGCAACATATTAGGTGCTTGCATATATTTTAATCAGCGATATCTATTGGTAAACATGTGAAGTATCTATATAAACGACAATGGTTTTGGGTTTTACCAATTTACTATTACTTTATTGTCATTAAAGTTTCCCATTTAGTACTATTAAGTTATTCAGTATATAAAGACCCCAATCATGGAACGCTCCAAATTGCATTTTCGACATTCATTGCTTTTTTTGTTTGTTTGATTTGAAGAAATCTGCTGCCGAAGCCCATCAGACACTTATAGAAACTTATGTTGATGTTGTTCCATCATATCCCGATGGTCCGTTTTAGTTTCAACGATTTAAGAGTTGTGATTTCGTTGTCAGTCACAAAAAAACTGCCTGGAGGACTAAAAACATTCGAAGATAATCAATTGCAAGACTTATTGGACGAAAATGAGAAAAAATTGTAGAAAATGATGGAAATTATTTTGATATATATATATATATATTGTACCAATTTCCTCAACAAATACCTTTTTAAAGTGAAAAAATGATCAAAATACCTGCAAGCACCGAATAAATAGATGCATAAATAAAATGAAATTGGAATTTAAAGTCTGTCATTTGAGATCAAGTCGGAATGTAATCCTAACATTAAGTTCGCCTTCAAACCTTAATAACTGTAATCCCAAAGACGGAATTTTGGCGCTAGCAGCATCCCTTTTCTACTCAACAAACCTTCATCGAAATTTCTGCCGACGCCTTTGTTTCACATTTCTAATACTCTATACAAAGTAATTATTCATGTGCATAGAATGCGGATTTTGACGTCGACTATCCTAGCGTGCAATTATATGCGCGGCATCAACTAATACTGAACTCGATATGAATTTTAGGATGTCGCAGCTGCATCCAATTTAAAAGCAGACTTCGTGAATAAAGCAAGTATCCGGAATAGATAGATTCGCCTTTTGTAAAGAAGCTAATAATAACATAATTTTTGGGAACTATGGGACTTATTTATTTACCATTCATTTTTTAATAAATCGTTTTAGCAGAGATACTAATAAAATAATTAATGAAAAAATTAGATAACCAGTGTAAGTGATCTTACCGAAGCTTTCTTGCATATTCTCCAATAAAGATCTTATCTACCTTCCTCAGTATAAAATAGTAGACATTGGGCAAGGTTGCGAATACCTTGAACGGCTCTGGAGAACTATAGTAGCGAAATATAGTACTGGGGTGGTTATAATTCAAGTTCCACTTTGAAATGGTCATCAAATGAAAATTTCTTTTACGCACAAAAAAGTTCAAAAACTCACCACCAGGGGTAAATGGCGCAGTATGCTATATCTTTAAACTAAATAGGACATGAAGACATTATTTCTGAAATGTGTTCCAAAGCATGTTCAATGTGGCGTTCATCATTTTCTGAAAGCAAGTTAAATCACATTACTGCATTCTCAGCAACTCTTAGCATATCCGTTTGGTTTGGTTTAGTTATATTAACGTCCCGTTTGAAGCAACACTAGGGCTGTTCTGGGACGGACCTCGTCATTTTGAACCGTGGTCAGATGACGAGGACGACACCTGAGCTGGCACCCCCCTCTCCACACCAGCGGGAGGACGTTTGGTCAGGACGGATTTAACGTGCAACAGACCCCCTTACACGACGGTTCTTCGGTGGAATCGGGTCTCGAACCTGAGACCCTACAGCTCACAAGTCGAGACCTTACCACCAGGCCACCGTGGCCCTCTTAGCATATCCCTCGGCGTATTCCTCTTACTGAATTATACCTTTGCAAAGCACTCTCTTCAATGCTATCACATTCATAATAACATTTAAAGAGAATATTTAATAATTATTTTTAATAATAATGAATAATTTCTTTAAGGGAAACTAAGCTATTTGTGTTTCTCTGGGAGGGAAAGAAGAAAAATTAACCCCACACATTCATTTTTTGTTGAAATCCACAGTGATCTACCAGTTTTTGAATAATGTTTGTTAAATGCATAGTCTGAGAAGATAACAATATACTTTTCAAGGGAAACTGCTGGGTTTGTTTTGAGGGGGGGGGGGGGGGAGGAATTAGACTAGCAGCTAACCCAACTCGCAGTTATTCGTTGCTAAAGTGAACAGTGGTTTACCAATTTTTGAATAATGTTGCTAAATGCATAATCCTAGAAAGTCCACAATTTTCTTCCTTTAATTCATGTTCATCGGCCATATTAACTCCTTAACCCTTACTAGGCCACTAATAGTGCGTGTCTAAACATAAAAAAAATAGAAATATATGCCAGAATTTAAGCATGAAGCAAATAATAAATATAGTAATTTAAATTAACCCTACGGTAAAAAATACTTCTGCAGCAAGTTCAAATACTAAAGCCAATCTATCTAAATGGATCTACAATTAAAAATAGCGCGTAGAATGTGTTCCAGGAAAAATAATTGCAAAAAACCCGCAATAAATGAGGCGAAAGCGTTTATTTTCAGTGTTCGCGACTTTTTCCAAGAATATTTCGCTTTCCATTTGGAAAGACAACAACCGACAAACACCGTTTCATTTTATTTCACGTGTCAGGCTGTTCAGACAAGTTTGAGACATTTCTTGGCGAAAAGCATCAAATCTAAAATACGTTTTGACTCGGCTGACTGCTTCCTGAAAACAGTCTTAAAGAACTTCGGTTTTTCTGTTTGCTTTACCAAAACACCAGATGCAGTTTAAAGACAATTTCCCGAAGCCTCTATTATAAGGGTTGTCATAGCACAAATCCAACGCAACTCAGTTTTCTGCAGTTATATTGTCCTGAATCAACGACAAATCAGTAGAAAAACCTGTTGCTATTTCAGTTATTTACGGTTTGAATTGTTTTGAATCGCTCGAAGCTAATATATTACTTTAACATGCATATTAGTTTTACATTTTTATAATCGCATACAAAAGTGAAATATGGTAATCATGAAAAAATTTGAGTGCGAGATTTTGGTGAATCTACAGATTTCAAATCTCCCTAAATAAATAAATGCATGTATGAAATCATGCCTGTCTGTGATTGCAATAAAAACGCTTTTAACGAGACAGATGAAATTTGATATATGGTCTCTATATTAAATTTGTAGATTTCTCTCAAATTCTGAATGAAAACAATTCAGAGGAAATCTGTCTATCTGGCAATCCGAGTACAAGTTATACAGGGTGTTTATTTAGTCCTGGACCCATTTTGATGTTTAATAACTCATAAAATAATGACGATATAAACAAACTTATGGCATTTATTGATGGAATAACTCATATATTTTCTTTTTCAGGTTTGAATATTTTTAATTTTGTAAATATCGTCTGCGCGTGTTTTTAATTTCAGATAATTTCATTTTCCAGCCTAAATATCTGTACTTTTCTAAATATCGTCTGCTTATTAATTGCGTTTTTCTCTCTTTTGTTTTTGGCAACTATTGCAATGTTATGTTTACTTTTGATGTGTTTGTTCTATGCAGTACTTTTGTATGAGATGTTTTACTCGAGCCGATTTTAAGGAGAATGCATACACCACAAGAGAAAGCACAGATTTTATGGTGGTTCATAGAAACGAAATCGATAGTGCAAGCACAGAGAAATTTCAGAAGAATTTACCAAAAAGATCCTCCATCCAAAAACAGCATCTTGCGGTGGAAAAAGAATTTTCTAGAAATTGGAAGTATCGCAGATAAGAAACGTTCCGGACGTCCTTGCACACGTGATTTTGATGTTGAGCGTGTCAGAGAGACATTTTTACACAATCCTAGAATATCTGTGAGATCAGCGGTTCACATTCATTGACAAGGGTCATGAAACCTTTCGAGTCTATTTAACCATTTATGTTATTAATTTTAATCTATCTTTTTTATTTTATGAGTTATTAAACATCAAAATGGGTCCGGGACTAAATAAACACCCTGTATAATTACTACAAAGCGAAGAGAGCTAGATAGATAGAATTTGATGCACAAAATTAACACTTAATACGCAGATACACCTTTCAGATTTGGAACTAAATTCACCAAGGCATTGACCATCTGTCGGTCAAAATTTTTATAAGCATGTAAACGCGTTAATTCAAAAATGCAAATTAAATATATGAAATCTGTATATGTGATTACAATTATAATTCTGTTTTAATTTCGGTTTTAATCGGGTGGGTTTAGTTTTAGTTTAGTTTAGTTCTATTAACGTCCCGTTTGAAGCAACACTAGGGCTATTTTAGGACGGACCTCGTAATTTTGAACCGCGGTCAGATGACGAGGACGACACCTGAGCTGGCACCCACCTCTCCACACCAGCGGGAGGATTTAGTCGGGTGGGAAAAAGACGTTTAAAATATACATTCAATCGTTTTTTTAGCACTTGTTCATCATTTCAATGTCAACGATCAATCGCCGAGAAAAGTTGCAATTTAATAGGCTTTTTTGTAACTATTGTTCGCCAATAGCATGCCGTTAATAATGTGTATGTACATTTATTAGAGAATGCACGAGGAATTTCGGCGGGGACCACTCAAGCTGATTAAAATAGACAATAAACTGGAAGTCGAAAAGTAAAAGATATGGGAAAAAAAAATTTTTTTTTTTTAGAACCAAGAAAGAGTGAAGGGGTGGGGAATAAATAACGAGATGTGGAATTTAAGACAGCTTTATTCATTATTAAATATGAACAAAGAAAAGAAGTTCATTTTGAAATGAAATGATGGCATTATGATAACATGCACTTGAAAAAGCACTAATTTATGCAATCGTCATGAAAATAATATTCACGTTTCGAAAAATAAAGTAAGTTTGAAAAAATACTGTTAAGCGAAAATAATTATATATAATTCTTCTTCTCTTCATAAAATAGTTTATAAAAATTATTAAATGATTGTATAACATTTCTTTTTATTTATTTATAATTAATACTTCTTTGGATGAAAAAAAAACCTTTTCTACTTTTGCGTATCTATTAAATTGCGAAAAATTTATTTCTAATGAAATAATTCTTGGCCTTATACAAAATCTTTGAAACAGCTATAAAAATAAAACAATAAAAAAAAGAGCACAATAAAAAGTTTCATTATATATTTGTATGAGTTTATAAATCGCTTCTACCAGGAAAAAAAATATATTCTAATAAAATTTGAAAATATGGATAAACATTATTAAATTGCTTGCAAAAAGTATCATAATTTGAAATTGAAAAACAATTTTAAAAAATTTAACAAACGTAGTCTTTAAAGACACATTTTTTATAAGTATACTAAACAGAATTTTTAACATATTTTTCTACAATTCGGTCTTTAATCTACAATTTATTAGCGAATCTAGAATCCATTTTTTGTCACATTTTCATCACCAAATCATAGAATTAAAATGAAATTAATGATTATTTAAGTTTTGAAAATATTAAAATAACCAAATATTGAAATAATAAAGAATAACCAAACTAACACAACGCACATCAAACTTTTAGCGCATGAGAAAGTCAAAGACTAATAATAAAAATCCATCTTTAAAAGCATGAAACAAAAACAATTGCTCGAAACCGACATATAACGATTCGTTTATTTGAATTTTCAACAACGAACATTTTAAATGTCGAAATATTTTGGATTTTCATTACTAAGAAAGCTTTTTAAAGGAATTTTTCGAATTAAGATCTTACTCACCGGACTTCATCTTAAACAGTTTCAAGAAAAAAAAGATTCAGGTTTATTCCATCAGCGGGTAAAAAACGGAAAAGAAGCAGGGAAAGAAAAAGCGCTACTAGAACATTTCGCGATAACGTTATAAAGAATTATTACTTCAATGCACAAAAAAACACGACTTTATCGTCGCATGTTTAATTTTATGGCCAGTAGAGGTTTATTTGCACATATGGCTTCATAGCATAATATATGTCGCTCCCGCAAAAGTCCTTTTACATCTTTTAAAAACTAGTAGCTTTTTAGATTCAGGATACTTTTCTACAATGGAGATTATTTAAAGTAAGCTTAACGAATACAGCTTTCATATGTTATTTAAATTTATTTATTATAATGATTTTTCTTGAGTTTGGCGTAGATGCTCAAAAATACGCATATGTGATTTTATTTAATTATAAAATTTCAGGGGGAAGTGATTTATCCGTAGTAAAACCATAGCTTTAATAATCTAGTATCGCTATATTAACTTCCATTTTGAAGTTTGAATGTTATTTTACGTTGGACGTAATTTTGAGCCTAGGTCAGATTCTGAGGGCAAATTTGAGCAGCTTATCACTTTTAAAAACTTACATGCTACCGCACGGGTGTAATGCAATGTAAGGGGTATAAGAGTGCAAATGTAAGATTGAGAGTGAGACAGGCCCACCGGTGGGTGTTTTAATGTTCAAATGTAAGGCTGAACGTGCGCCAAACCTTTTAAGATTTACTGTGTAAATGTAAAATAGAACGTGCGACAAATGTGTAAGATTTACTGGGTAAATGAAAGGTTGAACGAGCGGCACGTCTTAAATTTACAAACTAAATTTTACACATAAAATGGAATCGATTTTCTCGAGTTTGGAAGTCTGACGTCCGAAGTTAATATCATACGACAGCGATTTCTACAAATTAATCTAATTTTATAATTATTTTAATTTTCTCGTACGTGAAATATTTCTAGACAAAGTGTGTAATCCTCAAAAAACTTTGACCTCGAGATTTTAACCAATTTCCATGTTTCAGACCTCCAAGAGGCAGAAAAGGACATTTTTGGAATTAAGTAAAACTATGAAAAGATAAGTCAAAAACACTTTGCGATTGATGAAATCGGTATGTCGTCTTTACACGTCAAATTTTTAGATTCCCACCAATTTTTTTTAACGAAGTCCATTAACCGAATGTATGTTTTAAAGCAAGTGAGCAAATAATTACAAAACGCAATCTGTGGGTATGGTCTCCCCAAAACATTCTCGCATACTCACTAATAAAAATATTATCCCAGAACACGCCTTGCATGGTATTGGCGCACAATAGTTATGAAATATTAACTTTTGGCGTGAATTTAACATTCTCACTGAATCTATCATGTGATCCCTGACGTGAGTTTTGGCAATTAATCCTAGTCGCATTTTCCCAAGCCGAGTGAAACAAAAATTTGACACAAAGCTACATCCGTAGTCACAAAATCACAAGCTAAAATTGACATATTTAAGAGATTGCGTTTACGTACTTCTGAACGTATAGATTTGCGTTTACGTACTTC
>JAPMOR010008872.1:31981-48981 GCA_026543865.1 Argiope aurantia
AAGTATGGATTGTAATAAATCGATCAGAACTGTCTTCTATCCCCGACCAAGCATAGAGAAGCCCGTTTCTGTTCTGAAGCCCGTTCAAATAACTCACTTTCAAACTAAAGTAAAGAGTTTCTTGTTTTCCTCGAAACCTAGTCAAACGAAAACAAAGTAATTTGAACAAGTGTGACTAAAGAATAAGAAGGAAAGTTAAAGAGCCCCGAAAGTAGTTTAAAATAGTGTACAGTCTCGAAAACAACGAAGTTCTTCACGCGCCCCAATCTCTCCAACTCACTAACTACTTCCCAATCCCGAACTTTTCCAAAACTTGAATCGAAAGCTGTTCTAATTTGACAGATGGATTCGGTCCAACAAGTTTCCTCCCTTTGCATGCGGACTTCACTGCAGCACCGCTGAAAGATGACAGCAAGCTGCGAAGAAAGAAATCACCGAGCCAGAGCCTTCCGCAGTGCGTTCGCTTGAAACGGGACCTCCCGAAGATGCGGTACATGGAAAGTTGCCAAAATAGGGCCGGAATCGAAATCCTGGGGCGCCAAACACATCAGCTGTACCGCCCCGCAATGCGTAAATTACTACGGCTTCAGCAGCATTACGAGCAAAACTTGTGAACCCCCTTTCCCACAAGGAGCTTAAATTTTCCTCGTAAAATGGATTAAGAGGCAAACCAGGATCAAATTTCAATTTCTGCGCTTTTTAAGTTTTAATGTTGTTGTTATACGAAGTTTTAATGATGTTAGGCAAGTTATTGAAGCTCAAAATACAAATTAATAAATATTATAAAAAACTGCTTCTCTTTTTCATGCAATAGAAATAAACTTCCATTCATTTTTACTTTCTTGTATATGAAGTATAAAATACTGAAATCGAGATTTTGACGAATCTTTATGTTTTAGACCTCCTTCAATCTGAAAAACTCGTTTTAGACAATACATTTATTGTCTATCTGTGACAAAGTTAATCTAAAAACGCTTTGAGCTAGACGAGTAAAATTTGGCATATGATATTTACACCAAATTTGTTGATTTTTGTCACATTTTGATAAAAAATCAAATTAGAAGAAGTCTGCCTTTTCCGGTTGTTCGAATGCAAATTAATACAATAACTACAAAACGAAAAGAATTAGATGCATAAAATTTTGAACATATATTTTACGTAAGAAAAGTAGATGTGTATTCAGTTTTGAACTAAATCTATCAAAGGGATTGATAACATCTGTCAATCGGTACTCTTACAAGCACGCAAATGCGATAGTTCAAAAACGTAATGATTTAAATTTATAAAATTTGGTATGTTATTTTGTGATTACAACTGCGACTCTGTGTTAAATTTTGGTGTCAATCAGTTGGGAAAAGGGAGTCGAAAATACAAATTCTCGTTATACATTCAGTAAAATTGCTAGAATCATGCCACAGATCTACTATATTTCGCAATTATCGTTCGCCAAGCAATATATTGGCGGCGTAATGATTTACATTTTATTAAACTAAGAAAAGTAAAATGAAGAGAAAACATTTATTATTATTGTTATTATAAACGAAGATGCAACAAAAATACGCCACTTCATTTAATTTAAATCTTAAATACTGCAATTAATAATGAAAAAAATATTTTAATTTATCTGCTTCGAATAATCGATTATAAATTATTCATAAAAGTGAGTAATTTTTTAGCAGAAATAAAGTACAAATGAATTTTTTTTAATTGAAATATATTTTTGTATATTAGTCTCCAGGTTATGTCGTTTTTTCCTCCAGAAAATAAAATTGAAATATAATTTTAGAAATCATATCAATGCCAAAAATAATTCGGAAAATGATCGTACATCATTATTTAATATTAAGAAGAAACACTACTGCAGTAACTATATTTCACAAGGTCTTAAAACCTACCAGTTAGTTAAAAAAAGTTTTTTACTTCTTTTGTAGGCTACATTTAATACAACAGCTTCAGTTACACATAGAACTAAGAATAAAGCGCAAGGACAAAACAACGGTCAGAGAAGAACGTTTCACAAAAAAACATGTTTAGAATACTTGAGCTGTGTGCATCAGATTATTCGAAAACAAGTTTCACGTTACGGCAAGCGATTTAAATTTAAGACCATGCACACACACAAGAACAGAGGGGAAAAAATTAGATTACGAGTTCTTTCCAAAGATCAACCAAACGAAAATTTTCTTCTCAAACACAACCAAAAGAAAAAAAAACTTAAAGGCGCAGTCTAAATAGTTAAACAGTTCTTAAATCGACTAAATAGTTAAGACAGACGCAAGGGAGTGTAGAAAAAAAAAAGCAGGAAAGCACAGCAAAAACTGACCAAACTTTATATTCTTTCATCAGTAAAGAGTTTGAGTGAGCCCACGCCTGTGTAAACTGTTTCCTTCCCTGCAACAAAAGCTCGGGTTATTTTTTTCCTTTGTTCAATCATCTAATTCCGGCCAATCATTCCGCAATATTGGCCACAGTTTGTGTACTTTTTCCATTCTGAAACAACTCGACAAAAGAAATCTTTGATGCTATCTGTACATTGCTACGCTTAAACAAAAACGAATAAGTAAGGCTTCCGTAACGATTGAATATTAGACAATTCCATCATTCTTACATTTAACTTGCGCTTCAACTTTATTTAAAATATTTTCACTGTAAAAATGGTGTTTAAAAAAGAAAATATTTTTTAATTAAAAATAGGAAGACATTAAGATTCACAAACAATAAAACAAAAAATATCTTAAAAATATATCATAATCTTTAAAAAAAACATTTCGTTTATTATGTTACAAAAATTTTCGATAAAATTTATGAAATAAGTATGGTAGAAGCGGTATCCATTTTATATAATCCTTTACATTACCTCTATTTAAATACACACATGTAGAACGAAGGGTTATTTTGCGCCTAAAACTAAGAATCGGAACCTTTTTATTTTTGGATGGGAGGTAAGTTGGTAAGGAGATAATAGTGGTTTTGAATATAAGGAGTTACAAAACCGTACAGTATGAATATAATTTCTTGTCGCACAAGGAAATAAATTCAACTAATATTTTCAAAAATAATCATAATAATGTTATAATTCATTCAGTACAGCATCAAAGCTTTAATATTTTTATCAATGGGAAAGAGCCTTTTTGATTTGGTAAGCATTAAAATATCTAAACAAAAAATCTAGAACCATATGTAATTTAAAATACAGAGAATGAATTTTTTTAAAAAAATTTAAACTTATTTTAAAGAAAAGAAAATTATTAAATAATACAAAAAACGGGTATTTTTCGCAAAAAAAGTACATCATGCTAATAATTATAACTGAAATATTTATTGAACTTTAAGGATGCTTTTTAGATACCAATTTCTTAAATTCTTTAAAGCCAAAAAAATATCTATTTTTAAAAGAATAATGAGACACTGTCTAATATAAAATGGCAGTTTATTATTTTAATATATATCAAAGAAAATGTTTCACTTCGAGACTGGGAAGTCACTTGTTCCATCACCACCCTTGTCTCCATTCATTGCACATTTGCAAAAATATGCCACCAAGATAAAACTTAAAAAGCTGTAATATATTCCTATAAAAGTCAACAAGGTCTAAAATATACTAATCATTCAGACAGTCTTACGATCAAGGTGTTGACATTTCGAGACCCTTTGCAGAAGTTTACGCAAATGAATATTTAAACTTCGTCCAAAAATATCCAGCTCTCACGTCTAATGCCAGATACCTCTAGCAAAAGCTTTAAATTTGTCTCAGCTCAATTTAAACAGGACTTCCCCGCAAAAGAAATACTTTAATGCGAAATAAATGGCCAACGAACTTCGGTGGAGTGCCGCAAAGAAGGGAAACATAAACAAACTTTTCTAAGTCAAGCATGACGTCAGTTCTTTCTACTGGAGACCAACCAACATCGCACTCGCTGGAGTAAGAAAATGGTTGGTGCTATTAATGCCCCAGTTAAAAAGATGAATAATGCGGAAGAAAAATATTAGGCGGGTCTGAAATTTCGGTGTTAAATCCTAGTCAAAACACATAGTGCAATTTAAAGCAAAGGATAAAGATAAAACAAATATTTTTAAAAACACTTTCAATTATCGCAGTAGTAAATGGGTTTAATTTAAGAAAACAAAACTTAGAAGAGAAATGGGTCGTTTAAAATGAAATTGTTCTCTTATCTTAAGCGAAAATCACAAAATCGAAAAAAAAAACAAAAACAAAGGCCCATTAAAAGCCACTCTCTTTTACCATTTTAGCACTTCACTTATCATAACAAAGAGGTTTAGAATAAACCCTAAAAGCCTTCTGAATACAAGGGAGGAAAATTACCGTCCATTACCTGAATTGATGGATTTGAAATTAGATGCCGATTTTATAGTAGACAAGCTATTGAAATATTGGACAAATTAGCCGTTGTCAGATCTATTATTTTTCAACGAAATATATGACTATGTATGGTTAGTGGATTTATTTCAATAACTGTAGGTAATATAAAAGTGAATATTACCACGACAGCGCTAAACTCAGAGATTATTAGAAATCTTTTTACTACAGAATGGTTTCACATTTCACAAACAAGCAATATTTCATTAAAACATAGTCAAGCCATTTTTTTTTCTAAAATATATTTTTTAATGGATTATTTTTTAATCCTCAATTGTCCAGCGAGAACATTGCATTGTGAATGAAAAAATACAGACAACCAACAATCAATCGAAGAAAGGGTTATACGGAAATTTATTATTTATGTATTAGTTTACTAATATTGCCAAGATACAAAGAAATTTATATTTTTTATAGTTAGCATTAATTGGAAGTTACGTTAAATGCCAAGTAGATATTGCCTTTTTTCCATTTTTACCGCGGCTCTGAACAATGATCTTGATGTTTAGGTTCGTTTTACATAAAAGATGTTTACCGTGTTTTGATGAAATCCATTCACATATTTTGATGAGAAAATTAAAGCGCATTTATTAATTTATTAGTAAAAAGCGTTGATTTTTTAGGAGGACGGGGGGGGGGTTGTTTACATAGTTTATATTGTTAGTCATCGGCGACTCTACCGTAGTCTAAATGAAAGACTTAAGGTCATTCATCACACTGACACGGTTCGAACGGAGAGTTCAGTGTCAGTCCCCTATGGCTGATATGGGGCTTAACATGGTGAATTAGAATTGATTACTCAACTGGCCTTCTATTTTGCTCTGAAATGTATACATATATCGGTTGTCACAGTCATATTTTTGATGCATGCACACTTAATATATTTGTATCAATATGCATCTTGAAATAAGATTTCTGATAAATATTTCTTATCCAGCAGAAAGAGTCATGGAAAGACTTAAAATATTTTTTTTGTGGGTGGGTAATCAATAACATTAATAAACAAAGAAAAAATGATTTTAAGCGTTACGATTTAGAAACTTATTATTAACCCTTTGCATTCGGAAAAGTAATTCGATGCATAATTATTCACCTAATACAAAGACTTGCTTATTGCTCCCAAAAATTATATAATTAAGTTGGATTCTCCCGCTTAATTAATTTGCATTTTCTTACTACTCTGCAGGTATTTTTAACAATCAAAATTAATTAAATAAATAAATGATGCACCGTCTTGAATCGTGAGTGCGAGTCGCTAACCGAGTGCAAAGGGTTAAACGAAAAATAAATCACTAATTTTAACTTTTCCCCAACAAGCATTGTTTGTATTTTTAAGGATAAAAAAACTTGCATTTTACTGAAGAAAAAAAAAATATCTTATTCTATTGGTATGGTACATGCAAAGATACCGAATGTTAAATCTTCAGGGTCTTCTTTCCCACTGAAATAATCCACAAAAAAATGCCTCTCTCACACGAGGACCTTCAGGTGGAAACTCTATATCTCTCAGACGGTAACAAAGAGAAAACTGTTTTGCTTCTGTTGTCATTCTATTGTTCTCGTCTTTTGTTTTGGATTCCGTTGCAGCTATTTCAGCCGAGAAGTCTCCCAGCTGGCTGTGTAAACAAAATATATCCGGAGATACGTGCATGTTTTAGCTTCGAGAAAAAAATTCGATCCGGGGGGAAAAAAAATCGAAATTAGACCGTCCTTTCAAGGTGAAGAACAATAGGTTAAAAGTAACAGAAACGTGTTTAATTGCATAAAAAAAATGAAAGCTTGTTCCCAGTTTAATCATTTTTTTTCCTAATCTATATTAATAATAAAGATGAATGTGTGTGTTAGCCGCTCTACAAACCAGACCGTTTGGCTAAAGCTACAAATTTTGGCACAGGTTTATCTTGCAGAGAGGGAATGTGCATCGGAGAGCAATTTTTTGCTTTGAAGTTTTAATTAGAATCTTAGTTAGTTAAAAATTCAGCTCAATTTCGGCATTTTCACGCGATAAACTTCGAAAATATTATCGAAAAAAAAATTGTAGCGTTTCGAAATTTTAAAAAAAATTAAGTTTTTCATGATTCCATTTTAATCGTCGTGTGAATCTTTACAGAATTTTGGCATACCCCCCCCCCCCCGATTTCCAACAAAAATACAGATTTCCAATGGTATTTTTTAAACTGAAACCTGTTTTTACAGTATTTAGTTATGATTCAGAATAATTCATTCTTTCACAATGCAGGGTTATTAATGCTAAAATGCTGATATTTAAAATTATTTTGGATTTAGAATGAACTAAATATTTGAAGCAATTTAACTGGCCGAATCAAACAGAATTTTTAGATTATATATATATAAGTATGCCTCATAGGTTTGCACCCTATTATCAGAATAATTTATAATTGAATTTCAAATCATGTAATATGTTCGAATAAAATAACATACTATTAGAGAGATGGAAAACCATTTTTCTTCTAAAAAAGAAATGAATGCAGATCTTTTAAAAACATCATCTTTTTTTAGCATGACTGCGAATATTAAAAAATAATAAACTTTCAAAAAAAATACTGCCAATATGGCAAGAGTTTTAAGAAAACGAATAGTTAATGAAACAGCGTGTGTGGTCTTCTCGTAACTTTCTCACGTGTTCTCCATTAAGTGCTTTATGACCCTCTTTTCCCGTATTCCTCTGGCCCTAGAGTAGGCCGCGAATAACTTGCATGGAAACTTGAAATGAAATATAGATCTCTGGGCATGAATCTAGTATTTTTATTGAATCTATCAGGAGAATACGCATTTTAGACCCTTTTTTGGCATTTGATTGATACCATAATTCGACAAAAAAACTACAAGATAACATCAAATTTCATTGATTTAAATTTTTGATTTTATGAATTATTGCGTTTACATGTATGCGAAAGTACATACAGTCAACCATTTGACAGATTTAGTTAAAAATTTGAAAATATTCTAAATTTTAAATGCAAACCTGCGCAACAGATATTATCTAACTATCTCTTCACATTTTATAGTTATCGAGTTTACTTGTATTCAGACAGACAGACTTCCTCGGAATGGATTTAATTAAAAATCTGATAGAAATCTGCAAATTCGGTGGCAATTCAGTATTCCAGATTTCATCCATCAAGTTCAAAGCATTTTTGAGTTATCATATTCTCAGGCAAACAGGCCAATAAACAGACGGACGGGAAGACATATGCCAAAAAGTGTTCCCGGGGAGGTCTATAAAGTAGAATTTCGTCCAAATTCAGGTTTTTTTTATTTGTTTGTTTATGATTACGATATTTACTTAGTACTTCGTATATGAGAAAGTAATAAATAGAGAAAAGCTAATAAAAATGCAGAAATAAACCAGAGTGCAATCCCAGATACCAGATAAGTAACCGTAACACTAACAGACAAAATATACCCAAGCCAGAAAAATATTTTTCACTCGCTACAACTTATGACAACCTTAATAGTACCTTTTATCGTCTCTTCTCACACCTCATCGTTCCCGATTCCTTGCTGAAAAAAAAAAAAAAATTCCGCAACCTCAGTTAAACGAGATACATGCCCTCTACAAGGATGAAATACTCCATTTCCCGCGTACTACACCGAATTTAAAAGGATTGCTCGAAGTCTGGCTTCTCTCTGGCGCTTTCTTATTTTCTGCCAGGCGTTAAAACCAATAAAATGGAACACGGAAAAGGGTCGAAAAGGCAAAACGCCCTTCGGGGTCGTACTAACGGTTGCAATTCTTTTAAAATGTATATATATATATATATATTGAGCAGAAGTAGTACTTTGCATATCGATTACGATGGATTTCAAAGCAAATCGATACGCAAGAAGTGCGTGTCACTTAAGGAAAGAAGGTAAGTATACTTTTTTTTCCCCCTTTAAACTTTTGTTTTGTTTCGTAAATAAAAATTCCGTCCCCCGCATCCAACAATATCAGCTGTGACGGGCGTTTCAGTTTCAGAGGGGTCTTCCTCTTCACCGTTGAAAGAAGAAAAAACGTTAAAATAAACAAACAGATAAAATGAAAATTTATGATATCGATTCTACCCCTCTTACCCCCCCCCCCGCCTCTTTTTACATCCGGATCAAGAAAAGAATGTTGAAGGGTCGTATATATCTCTCCTACTTCCCCTTCTCTTATTTTAAAAAATAAAAAAAAGGGAGAAAAAAAGATAAAAAAAATAAGAGGATTCACTTGGAACGGATAAATTCTATTTTGAAATCCAACGGCGCGAATTGATGGAATAAAGAAAAGACGGATACACGATGCGATCGATTGACAGTAGATAGGCTTCTTCAGTCTAAATGAGGCAAAGGGTTGTTCAAGGTCACGCCCTGTTACGAGTTCGAAAAGTGCATCGATAAGCATGTTCTGTTGATTAACTGTCACAATTATAATTAGCACAACATGTGCGAAAACAAGCAGCTTTCATAAATTAAGATATACAATTTGTCAAAAACAGACTTTTCAAATGTTTTTCTCATTTATATAACTTTCTTTTCACTCATTAATAAAAATTGCAAAGCTGTTTCTTATTGCTTTTAAGGAAGCTGAAGCGTTCTTGACAATAAAAAATTACCGAAATTTTAGTTGTAAACAAAATAGAGAGATATTTTTTTTTGTAAATAAAATTTATTAGTGAATGTATAGTTAATTTAATAGGGCATACAATGAATGATTTATTTTAATTATAAAACAGTAGAAAAATATTTCTTTCTTGTTTTTCAATTCCAAATAGAATATTTGTTGTGATGCGGTAGTTTGGAAATTAATAACCATAAATCAGTCCGAAGTCCGATTTGTACACCTCTATATTGCGTATACAAGAAAATAAATTCTCAAACAGCTAAATGAATGGAATTAAGCGAACAGATTTATCATTAGAATTATAGATCTATATTAAATTTTGGTCATAATCCGATAAAAGGAGCGGTTGCTGATCATGTCTACATCATGCAAACGCGATAACTCCAAAAGGTATCGACTTACGAAAAAATGAATGTGGTTTTGTATGTAACTTGTATGCGGTTACAGAATTAACTTTAGCTAGAAAATTTCCGGACAAAAAAATTTTTGAACAAATGAGTGATTTCTATAAAAAATTATAAAATAAGTTATTTACATTATTTTTTTCATATTAAAATTATGAAAAAAATCGTCCTGCATACTTCATGATTTATCAAATCAAATTATTTAATAAATAACGTGCTATCTCACCGTTTGGTATCATAGCGCATGTTTGCAGAAGTGTTGAAAACTACTTCTTCCCAATACATGAGCAGTAAGATGTGCACGATCAAGCTTTAGAGTGTTGTGATAGACAATCACAAATTAGCAAACAAAGACTAATGCGTTGTTCCAGGAACGAGCTGCGTGTGATTTTCTACCAAAAAAATACCAATGCATTCGCGTGAATTATTGTGACATGAATCACGCGTAGTGAACAAAAATTCACTGAATAATACTAAATTTCAAATTTTCTTCCCACTATGTAAAGTTATGAATAGCGACAAATGACCTGATATCTCCCGAGTTGCGCAGGACATCGAAATTGTGAAATAAATAGAATCAGTAGAAAGGTAAGTTAGTTTAGTTTCAACATATAATGAAGGGACAATATATTCGGGATAGAATATTTGCATTCATATGACTTTCTAGTTGCCTTTGGAGACCAGGTGTTTCATCAGTTATATTAATTTTCTTTAATTTCAGTTAAACCCTTTAAATATAACGTTATAGACATGTGACTATGAAATTGCCAGAAATTAAAGATTGTTATTTTAATTGTCTTAAATATGCTCTGAACATTATGGACACGAAACTTTCTAATAGAGACCAGCCCCATGATATTTTTTAATGGAATGGGCATTTTCTTATATCTGCGCAAAAGCGCGGACGGTTTCCATCCTTGAAAGCACAGTATCCAGCTGCAAACCAATCTGATCCAGCTACAAACCAAGAAAAATGAAGTTATCAACACACAAATCCGATAACGACTTCAATCTTCACACAGAAAATTATTATTTAACCCTTTAATTGCGTAATTTTAAAAAATCATTATTTAGATGCGACCTTTGTAAATAAATTCAAATATTTTTCAAACAAAGCGAACTGTTACTGCCTGGTACCGGTATTAGTAACATTTCAAACCACGAAAAACGTGAGATGTAACAGAAAACAGACCCACTGCCGACGCACAAAAATCGCGGTAAACAGTTGGAGGGTTAATTCATTCGTTCACAAACCACAAGACAAATTACATTTGAAACGATGAGCGCTGAATAACACACTGCATATATTTAAAATAACTAATGTCTGATTAAAAATATAACATGATCATTATCTGCCAGCAAAGGATTATAATGAAGTCTTGTAAAATATTCTAAAAAAATGTGAATGTTGACAACGATTCTTTTATTTTTATTTAACATTTCATTATATGTAAAAGGGAACGCTTCCAATGTTAATATAAACTTTCTTTTTTTTTCAGATTAAGTACTAATCTAAATCAACTTAAGTTGACACAAATATCTATCATAATATTAGAGAAAAAATTAATAAATACAATTCTCAATCAAATAAATGAATTATATTCTTTCTATTTATTAGACATTTTCTGTCCCAACTCTGTATCATGTAAGGTTAGAAAATCACGCAAAGAAAATTATTTCTAATGAAAAATCACCATTCAATTTTACTTGCACATAGTGGAAATATTGCTTATCGTATAAGACATCTCCATAGAATCAATGGTTTTTGTTGAAATTGAAGAACCGTAATTTCATTAAGAACAGTTCATATGATTTCCTGGATTCATTAATTTTGTAATAATACTTAATACAATAGATAAGAAATCGCTTCATGCTTCATGAATCTAATCTTCGATATCAACAACAGCACCAAGAAAAAAGATAAGAATCGGTATTTTTGTTATAATTTATACGAGGAAGTGGTTGGTTTCATCACAAATTTAAATTAACGGAATGCTGAAAGATTGCGTTTTTAGACGATAAAAATAATTAGAATGTCTTATATATATATTTCCTTTTGTTGATAGTGATTTTCTTTATCTTTGTTTATTTTCCAGATATTCTTGGATGTCGTGAGAATAAAGAATCAGTTTACTGGCGGAATAATTTCAAAACGTCATACTATCCAATTGCTTTAAACTATTTTTGGTTGTCAGCTTAATTTATTTTTTAACAAAAACTTATCAAGTAATTAAAGAAAAGATTTCAATCATGAAAAATTATTCCAAGAAGCAAACAATTCTGTGTTATAAAGAGATGAAACCACTACACAAATTAGCTATAATTTAATGCATTTCATATATGGAATATAACTATTTCCAGATGAACACATTAATACACGCACAATATTATTAATAATATTATTATAACTATAACGAAACCATAACAATATTCTGAAAAAATACATACACTCGTGATCAAGTGTGTGAAGGGGGGGGGATTTTATGAAAGTTTCTACTATTAAGACTACAATGAGTTCTAATTTATCTTTCTAATTGAACAGATTTTGGATATATTATGAATTATATAATCAATATATGAAAAACTAAGAAAGAGGCAATCAAGAAATTCATCTTTCAAAATGACTAAAAACACAACATATTCACGAGTTAATATTTTTCCAACTTGGAACGTAATAGAAAATGCATAAGAAAAAAATAACAGAAAATTAATCCCTCGTTCAAGAAAACTTCTAGATAATATTTTAACATTGGCGGAAAAAAATGAAAAAAAAAAAAATGAACAGAAAAATGCTATTCCATTGGGGGCACAATCCGATGTAATGTAGTAAATGCCAGATTTTATATCAAGATTTAAAAAAAAATTGCTGATTTCTTTATTATATATATATTAGCAGATGCGAGGTTAAATAGAAGAAATTTTTGAAATTTTAAAACTTATTTCATCATGGGAGGCATATTATGTATAAGAAACGATAATAAAACTGACGTCCGTTTACATTGCGATATAATTGCAAAAAAGACCTAAATGTTTCCCTTTCGTAGTTTTACTATGAGATTTTGATAGGGATTTCTTTGAAACGTTGTCTTAGGAAAGGGAAATACAGGTATTTTTAAAAGAATGTTGTAAGCATTAAGGAATTTTATCCTTTCACTCGGAATGCGAGAAAATGCTGAAACTATCAGTTTTCTAGAAAGCGTTTAGAATTAATTAATTAAATAAATTAAGTAAGTAATTAAACTAGAATTAAATAAAATTGGGAAATGGACCAGGAAATAAGGTACTATTTTAGAATGAAGTTAATACGGGCTAAATTAAGATAAATATTAGTATTTAAAATACATTAAGATTCATAATTATAATAATAATATGAACATAGTTCAATCACTATGAATTTTAAAATTTACCGTTAAGCAATAACGCTAACATATGAGAACGAAGCACTCAGTTTCAAAAAGCATATTTTTGATGATCTCTGATTATTATTAATATATTATTATTATTATTATATATTATATTATTATAATATTATATAACTATCGGATATTAATCGGATTATAATAATTTGCCAAACAATATAACTATCTATGAGAACTGCAAATACAAACAGAAGAAAAGAAACAAATCTCAAATTCAATGTTAATTTTAAAAACTCAAATAAGCCTCTGGGATTGAACTTAAATCCCGACGTCGAACAAACGCAAAGTAATTAATTTCAACTTCTTCTTAATAAAAGTGACAAAGTTAGGTAATTAGTCTGTTAATTAGTATTTTAAAAAATAACTATTCACTGATGAATAAATCCAATCCGTTCTTGAAAACCAACACCGAGAAAACAAAATAATTGCATTTCGGTAATGAACTTTCAACGCAAAACAAAACTTTTTCTAGCGAAATAATGCAAACTAGCAAATCTGATGCGATCAATTAGCGGTGGAAAATTTTAAAAAATTCTTTAATTAAAAGTTTAAACAGTGGAAAAATTACATTAGATTCTTAATTTTGTATTCATTAATTTGCGCCACATGTTGCTTAGATGCCGGATAATGTAGAAACTTGAAAAATGGAAAAGGAAATCATGTATAATATTTACTAGATTATTTACTTTTCAAGATATCAAATTATTTATCTAAGCTTGTGTGTGTGTGCGTGCGTGCGTGTATGTGTCAAAAGTTACCCATGTTGTTTTGTTTAAGGCAGTCCGTTTACAAATTTAGTATACTATAAATAATAAAAACAACTTAAAGAGAGGAGGGGTAGATAATCTAGCTACAAATCTATTATTTTAATTTCGATCTGACCAAATTAGAAACATAAATGAAATAAATCCCACACTCTCTATCAAAAGGATAGCAGGAAAATGAAATTGCAAAATTTTTCAAATAACTAATTCTATTATTTTAAAAAAAAATTCTTCTGGAAAAAGTATTTATCACACACTTTAACTATTTTCGCCAAAGAAGATAACCAAAGAAAACTTTCCAACGGAAAACACACACGCGCGCGCGCACGCACGCACGCACGCACACACACACACAAAATCTTACCTACGAGTAACATAGAACTTCTATAATTTAAAAAAAACAAGTTAATTGGCACTATCTCTTACAGAACTAACAACTGTTATCCAGAAAAGTGAATAAAGGGCAAACACCAAAATTAAAAATGTTATTTAAAAAAGTGATATAAGTTTTTAAACGTTATCTAACATGTCAAATGAAATAACATAATCATCTAACAGTTTCAATAATAGCCAGAAATTAATGACAATAAAAAAATTTTTAGACAAAATACTACATACAGTACACTTCCGAGTATCCTGCCTAATGTAGCGGAAGGACAGGCCGAATAACAAAAAAGGCGGATAAGCCGGAGTTCTACGAATCTATTTCTTTTCACACCAATACAAAGAAGACAAAGCTTTTATACCAACTCATTGTTACAATACGTATTTTATCACTTCTTATTGAGTACTAAGCCATCCATTCGTATCAAGCCAAGTAGAATGCGAATCCGGCCATTTCTTGTCAAAATGGAAGGCTCTGTACTAGTAATTTATATATATTTATATACTGCACTGCAAGAATTTATTAGAGAAAAGGTAAGTTAAAGTATATAAACTGTTAATATTTTAACATGAATTCTGTATACTTCACTGTGGTATACTTAAAAAAACCTTAAGCATACCCCAAAAAAATTTACGAATCTTGTACGTTTGTGCAGTTATAATCAGGAACAGCGCCAACGATTGAGGTCTGTTACCCACTGACGAAACAATGAACAACGGGCAGAACGCTTCTCTTTTCCTGTCACAACTTGTAATTTGCACAAGTCACGCAATAGGATCGTAGCAGAAGCCTTGCCTTGGCAATGTTGCAAATGCTATGTCTTGCCTTCCTCAATTAATTAAAAAAAAAAAAAAAAAAAAAAAAAAAAAAAAACTAGGCTGGTTAGTGTGGAAGCCAGATAGTTGCGAACCGGATACTCGACAGTGTAAAGTATTTATAACATATCATTAGTAAATCACAGCACCACAATAAATAATTGAGAAGTAATTGTTTTATATCCATTTCGAGCTTTATACCTTCTGAAACACACGGGTTATAAGTAATTAAATAAATCTAATATTAATTTGGAGACAGAAATTATATTAAGGGAGGGATTATGCATTAATTAAAATTCAAATCATCAAAATTGGGCATTCCAATGATTTTCAATAAATGTTTTCCTTCAAAAGATCGTCTTCAATAAGCAAAAAAACACTATTTATCACCAATATATAATACTATCTTCCAAAAGCCATCCCATTTTAACTTGACACAAATGAGATTACTGAGAAAAAAAAATCGGGATAAAAATGGGTACATGTAATACCAATTCTATTTGGTACAATTACCTAATCACACAATCAAATACAATTGTTTCTACTACAGAATTTCTAAGACATTTATTATTCTACGCCAGGTTTGCTTCAAGTCAAAGGGTAGATAGAACGGCCAAAGAACAGAAACTAAATTAAGGAATGCATTAATTAAAATTCAAATCACCAAAATTGGACACTCATTATAATTGTTTTTAATAAATATTTTCCTTCACAAGTTTTTCTCTCAAACATCCACTAATAATTGTAACAAAAAAAAAATCACAATTTATTACTTAAGTATAACTATCATCCAAAAGCAATTATATCTTATGAGATTACTGAGACGAAAATCGAGATAAAATCGGTACATGTAATACCAATTCTATTTGGTACAATTACATAATCACACAATCAAATACAATTGTTTTTACTACAGAATTTCTAAGACATTTATTGTTCATATTCTATGCCAAGTTTGCTTTAGTCACGAACTATATAAAAGGATAGATAAAACGGACGAGGAACAGAAGCTATGTTAAGGAATGCATTAATTAAAATTCAAATCACCAAAATTGGACACTCATTATAATTGTTTTTAATAAATATTTTCCTTCACAAATTTTTCTCTCAAACATCCACTAATAATTGTAGCAAAAAAATCACAATTTATTACTAAAGTATAACTATCATCCAAAAGCAATTACATCTTATGAGATTACCGAGACGAAAATCGAGATAAAATCGGTACATGTAATACCAATTCTATTTGGTACAATTACCTAATCACACAATCAAATACAATTGTTTTTACTACAGAATTTCCAGGACATTTATTGTTCTCAGTCTATGCCAAGTTTCCTTTAGTCACGAACTATATAAAAGGGTAAATAAAACGGCCACGGAACAATATTTGTTCAAGGCGGCAGTTTTATTATCTGTTCCGAAAGACTAACATCCAAGAAGTATTGAAATAGAGAAGAAATAGTCACAGTCAGCTTTTATCGGAGCGTTTCTGGAACGGTTGGATACTTTTATGAATGAGAGCTTTCATTCTTTTGATAATGTATAAAAGGGAGAAAAATATCCATAATAGGATTCGGCAGGTTTTTCAGTTGGCATTTAAACATTGCAGAATCTCGCCATCGTCTTACTATTTTTGGAAATCGCAGGAGAAAATCGCTCAACTTAAAACCTTTTAGTGTCGACAAATTCTCTTTAGTTTATAGAAAGTGGAATCTTAAAATGTTTTCTTACACGAGCCGACTTTATGAAACTAAATTATATTTCCACTTCAAAGAATCTAAAGCAAACAACTTTCGGTGGAGAGTTAATCCAAAGAAGGTTTGAATAAAAATAACATAGTATATATATATATCCTCACAGAATGCTTTAAAGTATTTCAGCAATATGAGAAAGTACATTAAGATTTTTATATTATCGAAAACAGTTTCGAATCGCATCGTGTTTAGAAAGTAAATTTCATTTTTGCGAGGTATAAAAACAAGGTTGTTTTTAAAAGCATTTTCTATAAAAAATAAATGATAAAATACACTAGTGAAACTGGTGAACTTTTCTTATAAATATTACAATATATTCATACTGTAACAAATATTTAAAAAGAAGTGGCAATACTCAAAAATACATTAAACTTAATTTCCAAAAAATTTGTTCTAGAATATTTTTTTTTTCTAGAAGTCTATATTGTGTAGACTTCTAGATAAACAGAAGTCAAAAAAGCGGAAACAC
>JAPMOR010008872.1:59605-73554 GCA_026543865.1 Argiope aurantia
TCTAAAATAATTTAATAATCACGGATTTCAAAAATTCAGTATAAAAAAGGACAAAAATAATCTAAAATAATTTAATAATCACGGATTTCAAAAATTCAGTATAAAAAGGACAAAAGTAATCTAAAATAATTTAATAATCACGAATTTCAAAAATTCAGTATAAAAAGGACAAAAGAAAACAGAAATTACTGGAAAAAGCTCACTGTGAAAAGGAAATAACTAAACTGATAAGAGAAATTGAAGACCGAAATCAAAAGATTCAAAACCATTATTCTAAAATCAGAGCATGCAACTTAACACATTATGTCCAATCCTATTTTGGCGTTCTTACTTTTGGTTCAAATTTCATCGGATATTGGTGGCCAGAGATTTGTTCAAAACTATGACAAGGCTGCATGCATTTAGGTACAATTCATTATGATATCCATATTATTTTAAATTTATAAATCGATAACACATCATTTCTAGATTGTATATCATTAGTCAATAATGTCTGACAAGAATAATGCCAATAATGTCAGACAATATTAATTAATGATATATAATCTAAAAATATTATGAGTACAATCCATTACGATTTCCAAATTGTTTTAAATTTATAAATCGAAAGCAGAATATTTTAAAATTGTATATCATTAGTCGATAACGTTTGACATTATTGCCATTATACGCATTGCCATAATAAATGCCAATAATGTCTCGCATTATTGACATTATTTGAATCAGACATTACTGACTAATAATATACAATCTAAAAAAATAATATATTATCGATTTATAATAATTTAAAACTATTTGAAGATTGTAATGGATTGTATCTAAATACACGTAGCCTTGTCACAATTTTCACAGATCTCTGACAATCAATATCTCGTGAAATTTGAATCGCATATTAAGAACGCTTAAATAGGATTAGAATTAATGTATTAAGTTGAATGTTCTAATTATAGCATAGGTCAATAATGTCTGACACAATCTGATAACTGGTTACTGGCGCGGAGCAGTACATTCTCCAGGCACTGGTAATCGACAAAATGCTTATTATGTTAAAAATTGCATTAGCAAAACTATAGCACAGATATGGCTGGGTTAGTTAAAAATTAACCGAAGAAATTGGCCATGCTCTCTGAATTTGTACAATTCTATAAGAGAATTATTTCTATGTGACAATCCATATCTATACAGAAAATATTCAAATAGCTTAAGATTACGAATTCAAATTCAAATTACGAATTCAACATAAGAGAAAACTGAAAATTCTTCGAATCTAAGGGAAAGTTATTCCTTTCACAAAATTATGAATTTATGAATTATAGGAAGCATGCACTATAAATAAGTTTTCTTAAAATATCCAAAATCTCATCGAAATAAATTAGCATTTGAAGAAATTAAATGCATGAAAAGTGAAAAGCTTTATACAATTAATATGTTACACAGAATATTAATTGTAAATGTTGGAATTCTTAGAAGAGACTGGCTATACTTTCTAAAATATTCGAACATAAATTCCAAAGATCACAGCGATTGGCGCCATTTTCAAGAATCCATTCTATTTTATTTTCAGAAAATCACCAAAAAAAAAAAACTAATAATAATGTTTCAGCACATAAATATTTAATGATAATAGTTAGTAGAAACACGTTGAAAACAAATTTTTTCAAAGAAATTCGCTAGCTCTTTATTCTAATTTAAAATAAAAACACCTATAGAACATATAGCATAAATTTCCTCATTTAGAATACAAGAATATTTCAAATATTTTCTCATAAAATCATGTTTTTATCAATTTTAATTTGCAGAGTATTTAAATGATCTAAGATTAAAATCTGAATTTAATTTAGAGAACAAAGATCAAGTAGAGAAAAATAAGATACAGATATCAGTTTTCAATGAGAATCATATAAATGAAATTTCTATCCGCTTCTGGAAATCTCTAATTATTTAATTCTAATTTTTGACGCCACAATAGCTATGGCCTGATTAATAATTATTATAAATAAATAAATTTGCAAAAATGTTTATAGTTTTTAATATTATAAGCTTATAATATATTAAATAAATGCAAAATCTTGAAGCAATGCTAAATATATTGGGTTGTTCGGAAAGTAATTTCGTTTTTTCCCGACAGAGGATTTAATTGTATTTTTTTGCACCCAACTTCACGTTTAAGCCGTATAATTTTTATATGCTTTGAGAGCTCATATAGCAACGCTTGTGTGTAAAAAATTCCAATTAATTCTACGCAGTAGTTTTTGGTTGGTGCCCTTTTAAATATGGAGAGCGATAAGCAGCATTTTCGACATATCTTACTGTTTTACTACAGAAAGGGTAAAAATGCTGTTCAAGCCAGAAAGAAATGGACCGATGTGTATGGAGAAGGTGTGTTGACAGTACGCCAGTGCCAGAACTGGTTCGCTCAATTTTTTAGACGGTAAAACCTTAACCTCAAATGAGGAGGTCAAAAACCACCTCGATCCGTTTTTTGGCAGCAAAGACCAAACATTTTATGAGCGTGGAATGATGCTACTACCAGAAAAATGGCAAAAAATGTTGGACCAGAACGGCCAATATATAATTTAATAAAGTATTTGTTTATAATACGAAAACTGTCTTTCATTTCCAAAAAAAAAAAAAAAAAAAAAAACGAAATTACTTTTTGAACAACCCAATATATACTAGATACAAATCAAATGCAACGTCGGCATTTAAAAAATTCCCAACCATCAAACAGAATATTTAAGTGAATTAAAATTTTTATGTATCAGTTCAACATAAACTTTGCCATCCGTGAGCCACTGATACAGACAAAAAAAAACTATCAAACGTGAAGGAATATTATATAATTTAATATAATACACCTAACCATAGATTTGGACAGAATTCGCTCTAACTAATACCAGTCTCCATATACTGGCATTGAATTTTCGTCCATACAACCTAAATAGTTAATTTTTTTTTTCTTTTGTCACCTGAATAGATTGTGAAATTCAAAATTTAAATACCAAAAAATTATTAGGAAATGTATTGGAGTGTTACACAATTTTTAATTATCGAATGTCTTTAAACGTTTCCCGTTATGGAAAAATCCTAGTCTTGCCTAAATTCGTAAACACATATGATGCCACCAAAAATCATGTTACATGCTGCCATGAAGGAATGAATTAATATTTACTTCAATATATTATCTAATCTTTCTTTGAAATTATATATTGCTTTAGATGTATAATATAATTATCAAATACATATAAGTAACAAAACGTAATTAAAACAATTAATTACGAAAATTAAATACAAATAATTTCTTCCTAATAAACTGTAAATACTAATGGAAAATTCAGGTCATCGATTAACCTATTATGAAAGGCGACCACACGGAGACTTTACTTATGCACGCACGCACAAAAACCTTTGATTTAATCGAATATCAATAAGCGTTTTAATTCACAGACAGATACTGCGCTTGTCCCCGCCGATCAGCAGGGAGGCAGAGTTCATAAAAATGCATTCGCTCATTCCATTCTCCCAGACGAAAGACAGGAAGAGGGTGAAGAAGCAATACTAAAAGAGAGGGGATGAAAATATTCGGGTTCATAAGCACAAAAATTCCATTCTATAAATAAAATTCTTCTCTACCTGACAAGCGGCCAATTGAAGCTCTCGCAAGGGTGACAGGCAGATTTTTCTCCTGACATTTTACTAGCACTGTGAACCGTTAAAGAAGATGAAATCACCTATTTGTTCCCAAGACAGATAAAAGCAAGCAACGCCATTGCGTTGGTAAGCAAGTGTGAGCAAATATGCAGACATTTATAGAATGCGAAAGAAAAAAATGAGACAATTCTATTGTATGCAAGCCAGCAATTGCGAATACTGAAGATTTGTAGGAACTAAAATCCTTCATAAAAAAAAAGAATCAGACAGAATTGCAAAATTACAGAAATTCTCGTCAAAATTATATGATTAAAATTTTTTCATGATTATTAACTATACATATTTTATACAACCAGCGTGTGTAGCAACCACACAACATCTTCGCAGTCACTAATAAAAATGCTTTCCTTCCTAGCACGTAAATATTGGGTAAAACCGTGAAAGCCACGAATGCTCGAATTTTTATTTCTGCAGTTCTAGCATTTGAGAGTTTTTTTGTTTGTTTCTTTTTTACCCTTCTACTTCTCAGTGTAGTACAGAAATCCGCGTATGCACCTTTGATGCCTTCTTTCGACCAATTTAAGCCATAATTTGATTCATAGCTATAATTTTAATACCAAGATATGGCAAATTTTATTTTTCTAAATCACTGTGTGCTTTGAGTTTACATGCCTATGAAGGTACAGACCATTATACAGTCAAACATTTGCCGGATTTCATTTAAAATTCGATATAAATCTACATTTAAGATGCTAAATATGTTCATTAAATTTTATCCCTCAAACTCATTTTTTTTTGTACTTATATTTTTCGGTAGAAGTTGGCGGTTGGTAGAGTGTTATAGAGGCGCAATAGCCATTTTTTCGCCAAACTGAGCCACATTTCGATAGATAAACGGACTGACAGACTTCCAGTTAATGGGTTTCGTTCAAAATTTGATAACAAATCTACAAATTTGGTTTGAAGATCATATACCAAAATATCATGTGGCTATACCAAAGCACATTTGAGTTATAGTATTTATAAACAGTCAAACATTGTTTTCAGACACAAGGTGGTCTGTAAAGAAGATTTTCCCCTACATCTCCAGTTCGAATTTTTTTTTAAAGTTACAATACCTTCCTTTTATATATTTTAGAAAGTAAAAATTGTTAATATTCATTCCGTTTTTGAATGAATCTCCCTGAAAGAGACATAATTACATAAACATAATTACAAATTTTTTAAAAAAATTTTTAATAAATTTTAACATCTTGATTTTCCGAACTTTCGTATAAAAGGGGGGGGGGAGGCTGCTTTCAGCCTTAAATGTGGCATGCATTATCAGAATTTATACGAATTAAAACATGTCTCTAATTTGCGGATATTGCTGGTGAGATACTATGTTTTTAAACAGTCTACTTCTCTGTTCGTTCATGCACAAGTAAATGCATACATTTGCTTTTCGAACCAAAAAAAAAAAAAAAAAAAAACCCTAAAAAAAGTTTAAAAAAATTTACGAGGAATATCAGACGTTTTATAGCGATTATTTTCCCCGCATAAAAATCAATCGTAACATTTTCTTCTAATATAATACACACTTCATAGAGTACATTACACGAGAGTCATCTCTACATACGTTTAAATAAATTTTGTTAAATTCAACATAAAAAGAAGACATTTTATTCTCAACTACTCCCTCTTCCCTGAAAAAAAAAAATAAAAAAAAACACATATATAAATTTATTTTATTTTTTATTCGTGCAAAAATTTGATAATCATAAGCTATAAAAACAGAAAATTATATGAATACTACTCAAGTGCCAACTTTTTTCTACTCGAATAAACCTTTAAAGTTCATTCCAATAAATGTTGAATTTGTTCGTAAAACTACTGAACCAACAGTTTATTCAGAATTTATAAAAATGCATCAATGAAATGAAATGTTCAGTTTAAAAACGATAACAACTGCACTCGAGCGGGGAGGGGAAAGAATATTTATTATTTCCGAACTTTTTAAAAAGAAATCAATAGAACCTCCAGTAAATGTTCTTCAAAAAGAAATCAATACAATCTCTTGTTAACATTCTTTAAATACATCAATACAGCCTCTTGTAAATAATTATAGGTCCAACAACTAGTTTTAAAAACTTTTGCTCCGTAAGTAGTATTTACTTAAGCCAATGAATTACTCTTAATGGTTAATGCTTTGTATGTATTTATAAATATGTCACGAATTAATTTTTCATGAGCCCCTGCATGGCCTATGCAATGCATGTTTGATCAACCAAGTACAAAACATTGTTCTGCAATAAACACTGCTGATCACTCTTCAAAATATTCTTACTTGCAAACCAGAAGGCGAAGGTGAGTTTCTCTTTTCCTATAGTCCTAAACATAGACAAGGTTAGGGATTGAAAATAATTTTAGAACCCACACTAACGTACCTAAATTTTCTTTTCAGAAGTTGTTCGCTGTGTTGAGATAATTCTCCTGATTTTAACTATCCATTTTTAATAGAAAAGGAGCTAATAAAAAAATGCAAATTTCAATGTCTCACCAATGCTATTCCCTTGTCTCTCGGGCCTCGGTAGCCTGGTGGTAAGGTCTCGGCTTCGGAACCGGAGGGTTTCAGGTTCGAGACCCGATTCCACAAAAGAACTGTCGTGTAAGGAGGTCTGTTGCACGTTAAATCCGTCCTGACCAAACGTCCTTCCGCTGGTGTGGTGTGGAGAGGGGGTGCCAGCTCAGGTGTCGTCCTCGTCATCTGACCGCGGTTCAAAATGACGAGGTCCGTCCCAAAATAGCCCTAGTGTTGCTTCAAACGGGACGTTAATATAACTAAACTAACCCTTTTCTCTAGCCGACCCATCTAAGAATTCGGCCGATATTTTCCTCCCCCTTATGACTTATCCCTAGCCAATCAAAATTATCCTATTCATCTCGTTCACATGATAAAAGATTAACGAAAAATATTCCGAAATCTTATTATAAATGAGTGTTATTGCAACTGGAGAATATTTCAAAGCTAAGAAATTTAAGATTTAAAAAAAAATGGCTGTAATTAGTGACGTTTATTCGGTGGGAATAAGGTAACTGCTTTATCAAAAAAAAAAATTACTTTATATGTATAGCTCATGTTTAATAATAAAACATTCCTTTATATAGGCGATTGTTCTTGTGGTTTTACAGCAATCCAAAATATAATCAATGCCATTAAAGAATTTTTATTCAAAAGATATATGCATTTTTTTTTAATGAAGGAAACATAGAATAAATGAACCTGAAATTTTTTATTTGGTTTGTTAAGAATAAACATTAAAACCATTTTTAATGTCATTGCGTCCTATGTAAAAAGTTTTGAAAAATTATTTTTAAAAAATTGATAAAAAATATAATTAAAATACTAAAACATTTTTGTCATTATTTCACTCACTTCTATGACGACTTTAAAACTCCTAGGATGCCATATGAAATAAAAAAAAATTAATGGTGCAGTTTTCATTTTTATTATTTCCAGCACGAAATACCAAAGAAAAGGTATTGCCATCGTCAAAATAATAATAATAATAATAATTACTTCAACATTTTGATAAATTCTCATATATTTTTGAAAAATACATTCTTGAAGTTATATTTGCCCATTAGTCTATGAATATAGAAACTGAAAAAAGCAAAGAAAAAAAAAAGCAAACGGCTGGCTACAGATATGAAATATAGTATTGATTTTTCTCATCAAATTTACAAATTTCTATAGAATTTAGGATTTTTATAAGCAAATTTGGATTTTGATAATAATAAAGATTTATCAAATTATGAAAAATGTATTTGTTTGTCTTGTCTGCTCATGTTCATGTGAACAAGACAGCTGAAAAATAAAAACAGCTAGTAGAATAAAATTATACATATGGATTAATGCTTATGTTTAATTTTATCATTTAATTATTTATTTTCAAAATTTGTCAATCTGCATCAAATGTTGGAACATTAACACCCTGACCCTCTATTGTTCTGTAAATATTCGAGAACATGAACACGATGACCTAACACTTTAGATAATGAAATTTGGTAAGTGGTTTAGCAAAAAAATGAAGCTGCATCAATTTTTAGATCCTACTGGTGGAAAGTAAGACGCTTTAAGTACACATTCAATTTTTTTGAATGTGCTATAGATCATAAAAGAGCCAAACAGTGGTAGTACACAAGAAATGTGACGATAGAGCATTTCCGTTGGCTCAAAAAGTTTCAAGGTTATATAAATTGCCAATTATTGCACAAATTTACGAATAAAATTAAGATCTAGATACCGTTATTGGAGATAATTCATCATAATAATTACGATTTAACCTTTTTCAATCCACTGTGCCGTAAACTGGCTTCTTTACGAATTCACCAAATAAAATCTGTGAAATTGGTGCTAGATCTCTAGTACATTTTTGCTTTTAATTTATTTATTTCATATAGAAAATATATACATGGCCATTCAATATAAATAAAATGTGCCACCAATTCTGTCAAACTTACAATGCAACAATTTTACTAATACAAAAGAAAAAAAATATCACATTCTTGAGCAATTTAAAAAATTCGAAATCAATTCTTTTAATCCAATAAAAATCGGACCTAATCGTAGAATAAAAGCTCCTCCCTTCACTTTTCCTTTAATCGAAATATTACATCGAAACTTTTTTCAGCAGCAAACGTGTCCGAAATCTTAAGACACACTAGAAACCCAAACTCGAAAGTTCAGGGAAAAAAAAAAAAAAAAAAAAAAAAACACTCCAATATTAAGAGACGTCAAAAAACTAATTTGTAAATCAACACCGAAACATCCATACGGTTATGAAATGTTATTTTCTCTCGCAATAAGCTTGAAATTCTGGTTTGTTCTACTAGGAAAAAACAATCAGCCAATTTCACGTCTTGAGCAATAGAAATAAATTACGAAAAATTATCATTTTCTTTTAAATTTCTTCTCAATAGTCCCCTTAATTATAGGTTCCACTTTTTGAATTCAATAACTAAATTACGTATGAAAAACATGCGGCATCAAGAAAAACAATATACTAATTGTTCAAAACAACAAATCACGTTTAATCAGTTTAGGAAACTTCATCCTTTAAACCTTTATGACGTTGCATCAAATTACGTCAGTCCAAAACGAAACAATAATTAAAGCCAAAACAACTTTGTTTACAGCGAAAGAAAATTCCGATTCTTTCTGAAGTCCATTATACATAAAACTGACGTAACTTCATTGAGAACTAAGTTAATTATGCAACAACATCAAAGCAAAATAATAACTAGAAGTTTTTGTAGTAATTCAGTTTAGGAAAGGAAATTTTTCTCGTTGGTGGCGGTCCTCTGAAAGCTAATGGAATCTAAGGATGAAATACACAGAATGAGAATTTAGGTACACGAATAAAATGAATGGAATATTTATTTGGGCGTTTGAATTAAAACTAACAGACTAAAAATTCAGATAAATGAAAAAAAATTCAAACTTTTGAAAATGAAATTAAGAATTAAAAAAGCGGAAAAAAATTTTTCATAGATTTTCATCCGTTTAGATTTAACAGGAAACAGATTTTTTTCTAAGCACATGATCTCATTTTATTTCACCCCAAACCAATAAAACTGATTAGACAATAGTTTATTCTATTAATAAAAAGTATTGAACATTAAAGGGGAAGAAAAATACATCTATAATTATTTATTAAGAATTTAAAAAAATTTGAACTTTGCATAATTTTGTAATAATTATAATTAATTTATTTAAATTAAAATATTTTTATTAATCATTCCAATTTCTAATCATTATTTTAACTGAGTATTCCGTTAACAGTATTGCATATAGTTATGAGCAACTGTATATAATAATTTCTGCATTATTCAGAAATTTTATGTCCTGTAACAGTAGATTATCCACTGTCGTGAACAATCGTAAAAAAATAATTTATTGAAACATTTTATAAATATAAATCATAATTCTGCAGTTTTTTTTTGTGCTAAAACAACGACAAAAAGGGCAAAGCTTCTGAACATTTGAGATTAACATCTTCTATCTAATTAAATAGAGCTTCTATCTAATAAATGGCATCAACGGTATCCGATGTGTTTAAAACTACACAACCGATGTATACATTAAGAAAACCCTCAGCGTAACAAGAATATTGAATCCGGATAATACATTATTTTTCTGTCCTTTGTTAAATTTAGTTTCTATAGCGATATAAAACCAACTTATATTTTTGTCTTCGGTGTATTCAAAGCTATTAAAACTGGAACATCTATACTCCTTTGCGCTCTTTTTTCTTTTTCTTCTGTTGTCTGTAATATTTAAGCTCTCCTGCAGTTTTTCAGGATCCCCCCCCTCCCTTTTTAATATGCTATCTTTCTATCTGGAGCATCCACGCTCAATTGCAGTCTTTTCTTTTTAACTTTATTCTTTTTTATGCTACCTTATGTTTAGAACCTCTAGTTTGCGTTCTTTTAACTTTTCTCCCTCTTATGCTCACCTTAACAACCCCTAGGAGGCACCTTAGATATGGGGATGAAAAGCTTAAGTGGTGGTTGGTTCTCGAAATGGTGTGGGGCCAACTATCCCCTACCGATAAGGGGACGTGCTTCCTACTGGAGGAGTTTTACCGTGGCCAGTGATGATTCTTAGAACTCATAGTTCCCGCCTATGCTATCGCAGAATATGGAAATTAAATGCATCCGTGTGTCTTCGGGCAGGTTGGAGTAACTGTTTACGGTTATAATTCTCTTAAGTCTGGAGCCTTTAAGATCTCTTGCCTCAACATCATTGAAACAAAGTCATTTCTGACATTTGATCTGGTTAAGGAAAGTAAGTTACTGTGACATTTCGTAAAATGTTATCTGCCCTTAAATAGATGTATTATTTATGATATGTGGTATCTAACACCAATGATAAAGCATGCGTGCTTCAATAAATCCGCAATTTTCACAGTCGTAAATTCGAAATAATTTAGACCATGAGGGAGAAAATTACAGTATAGTAAAGCTACTATAGAATTTCTATATGTATCATTTAGATCCTTTCTATATGAAACATTTTGGATAACTCAATTTTCGGTGAATAGGGGTTTTACTATACTTAGAAATATAGGCACAGCTGTATTAATAACACAATTATTAATATATTTTTCCAATAATACATTTTTAGTCCCTACTGATTATATCAGCCCACTTTATCTTTATCCCCGTCCCCGTTCCTTCCCTCCTTAAAGTCTTCTCTTCTTTGATTTATAACATAAAGAGTATACAAACAATTTTCTCTAAATTAGAAACTAAGAGAACTCAATTCCTTTTTTTAAAAAATGAATAATAATAACCAATAATCATCTAAAAAAACATCTTCACAATAAAAACAATGACAAGGTCATATGAAAGTGCTTTTCTTTCCAAACCTATATAATTTTCGCGTTATCTTAAAACCAGGAAACTATAGCACCACAGTTTTCAGCTTCTTCGGAATTACATATTTTATGTCATAAATAACTTAAATAATTACATCTACATGAATGAAGCGCAAGCAAAACACGGGAAGGTCACGCACAGCTATTAAATTAAGCAATTCACCAGCAGAATCCTAACTTTTTAACCATGCCAAAACGTTTCTCGAATATAGAGAGATCGGTTCATAGTGTTGTGAGGAAGAAAAACAAGGTGTTAGAAACCATGGAAGTTTGTTTGGAAACAAACTAGCAGTGCGTGACCTTGAGAAAGATGGGAGGGGGAACTCGTGTGAAGCCTTTCCTTCGCAATTTCATTTCCGTAACCGGCCGTTGAGAAAGTTTTTCCGACAGTAAAATATCTGGGTTAGCACGAGCGTTACAGGCGGATGCTGTAGTAAACAGACGATTTCGTGTTCATTTCTCTGTACTGAAACGTTTTTTTTTTTTTTTAGTGTGTGTGTGTGTATTTAATGACAGAAAATGGATTCTTTTTAACAGTAAACCAATATATTTCAAAAGAATCATTGGTAATTGTTGCTTTATTTGATTTCAACTCAGATAGCTCGAATTGTTCACATGCGTTTCGAGATATTTGTGTTCTTTCTTCTTTTAGCTTAAATTCCTTTTATATATATATATAAAATTAGCCTATTACCATTACTGACATTCAGGCAATTCTGTTCGTATAATACGGTAAATTTAATAATTTTTTAATCGTTGTTACAAATAAAAAAATCGTTTGTTTGTTTTTTGTACAGAAAAAGCTAATTTTTCTATCATAATTCTAAATAATGAATAATTTAACTAAATATAACCATTTCGAGCCTCGCTGAACTTTTCTTTTTTTAATTTATAACTGCTAAATTCGTTGTACAAGTTATATAGAAGAAAAGGCTTCAACAAGCTTAAAAATTCAAGAAAAGCTGCAAGCAAGTTTTTTTCTCATTTAAAAAGCGAAGTATTAAAAAACTAAATTCTAATAACAGATCTGAAAAAATTTAAAATAAATAAAACTAAAATAAAGTAATAATAATAAAATATCTGAAACATTTTAAGCTTTTAAAAATTAAGAATTTTGTCTTTAGAGTGCGATATAAAAATAAATTACTTTGAAATCTTTAAAAGAAAGCAACTAAACAGAAACAACAAATCTCAGTGCAAAATAGAATAGAATAAAACCACTATACCTTTTCGCCGGAACCGCTTTCAGCCATTTTAACCATTCAGGTGAAAAAAAGCCAAAATGCACGTGAGGCGGGGAGGTGAAAAAAAATAAAAGGATTACGAGCTGAGAATTGGCAACAGCTCAAGCTGCTTCTAATAAAAAAGCAATCGTTCCACAGAAAAATACATTGCAAGATAAAAGGCGCGAAAAAGTATTCCAAAGATCAAAACTGTTAAAATACTTAAGAAAATGTCTTGTGAAAAATTTAAAAAATATTTTCTGATTAGAAAAAAAAAGAAAAGGAAGAAAAGTAACGAAATGCAAAATAAAAAACAACGAAAATGTGGAGAACTCTCGAACACAATACCAACTGGGAATACAATAAACGCGCTGGCGACCGACTTCAGTTCCAACTCCGCGCTCCAAAAGCCACCAATACTTGTGAGAATAACCAAGGAAGAATGGTTCGCAGCTGATGGCCCGCTAGATGGCGCTGTCGACTAGAAGTGAAAGAATCCTCAGCTTGAAATGAGCAGAGGGTATTTTCGAGATGACGGTTTGATCACCTAATTTGCATATCAAAAGAACATAAGTCCCGATAAAATTTCAAGAACGTTGGAGAAAATTATTGATCAACAGTACAAAAGAACGAGTCCAAGTGATGAAGTCAATTGTAAAGATGTCTTTAATAGTTTTCGAAATTACGGTACTAAAAGATCCCGCCATTTGACGATGGAGGAAATATTTCAATCATTCTTGATATTTTCTTAAATTTTTTTTTTAGCTCTGAAAAGGAATTTTTTACGGTCTACGGAAATATGCGCGGATATTTTTTTATAATAGTATTTATTAGAGAGTGGGGAAAAACAGTATTTAAGATTATAAACGTTAGAATTTATTTCAATAGAATCAATGCTTAACATATGTCATAAGAACGTGAATTAATTTGACGCGCAAACAGTACAAGATGAACAAGTTTTAACGGAAGTAACAGAACAAAATTTTGTGTCTTTCTTAATTTAAATTTAAAAAGATTATTAGCGTCAAATTAGAGGCACTAATTGGTAGGAAATACGAAACATAATTTGAAATTTGCAATAATATAAAAATCTTCAATTAGTTATAGAAAAACAGTTTGGTTTACAGTTAATATCAATCAATGTTAGACATCGATGATCATATGTATATGCCAATAATTCAAAAGTGGATAAAATTCATTACAAATTAATAAGTTGAAACAAATATACTTCGATTAAATTTTAAGAAGTTTTCTAATTTAATTTTAAGAAATTTATTAACACGGACATGGGTAGACACCTCACTAGGAAAAGGAAACAAAACTTGTAAATCTGACATACCATAAAATTCTTAATATATAGTAAATATATGTCTATTTAAAAGAAATGAAAAATGCAGGAATATAAATCATATCCAAAAATAACACAATATACATTAAATATCATAAATATTTAAAGAAGGCCAACATTTTATGTTACATTTTTAAAAAGAAACAGATATTTCTATCTACATCTTCTGCCTTATATCTAATTATATAAAATTATTCTAATTAATATATATTTCTTAGATATATATGTAATACAAGGCTCGTTTATAATAAATTAATATTTATAAAAATACCAAATACTATTTAAATTAAAGAAAAAACATCAAAT
>JAPMOR010008872.1:112189-123433 GCA_026543865.1 Argiope aurantia
ATCCGATCTGAACATAAATGCGATAAATAGTGAACAAATTGCATTTCAGTTAATAAATTCTAATAAATTTTTTAAAGGGTGGGCCATTTTATCCTCTTAATTTTTGTTTACAGATATTAAAAGAGTTTGACAAAATCGCATGCTGCCAATTTTCTGTGCCTCTAAAATTAATTTACGATAAACCATTTAATCAGAAACCACAATTTTAAGAAATTATTAATTAGCCCTAATATAATAAATTAAGTTCCTTTGCATAATAAACTAAAATATTCTTTAAAAATTCGAATGAAAGAAAATCAAACATATGCCAGTCGAAAAAATATTGCAAAGGAAAAAGTTGTGGTAGTCTATCTTTTCCTAATATTAAAAAAAAAAAAAAAAGCATTAAATGTTTTCATTTTTATTCCTACTTTTAAAGATTAATATTAATTCCATTAAATCAATTAATGTTTAATACGTCTTTTCAAGATATGCAGAAATAGTATGCTAGTAAAGTCGACATGATGGATTACACAAATCAAGCATCGCGTGCTAAGCGTGCATCGCTTAAGAAAGTAATAGGTCTTCATTTATTTTCTTCCACTTGTAATAGCAGGTTGATAATAAGGAGAAAAATAGTCTTAACAGCCTCTTTTCATTATGCATCTTGGAGAAACTTGTTTATTTTTAATCATTCAGTGACGGCTAAAAGCGCACTCAAACTTGCATGCCAAACTTGAAAAAGTCCCAGACTGCGTGAAATGGTGTTTCCTAAACATACTAAGAGCTTTTGGTGTGGAGGTTAAACACAACATTGGATGAATAAATATCAAGTCAAGAAAATGTTTCATTAAACGTTCAATTTCTCAATTTCTTTAAAAAATTAAATATTGTATATTAAACAATTGATATTATTTAAACAATTGGTATTATATAAAACAACTGAATGTTTAATACATTTTCTTTTTGATTTGAACATTGAATCTCAAATCAAAAAGAAATGAAATCGCAGAAGGCAAATCGCAATGTAATTAGCGTAACAATATTTTTAAAAAAAATTGCGTTGAAACATTAACTAGAAGAGCTAATAATAATAAACTAATGCTGCTTAAAAATAGTAAAGATTTAAAAGAAATACATACATATGAAAGTTTATATACACTTCTTTATCGTCACTGACTATAAATACTCTCAATTCACATAATAAATAGACAACTGTTCTAAATAATATTGCAATATGCCCACAGTTAAATAAGTTAAAAAATAATATGCCTACTTCTAAGTGCATCAGAATATTTGCAAACTATGATCACCCATGAAAGAACGGAAATACAATAATTTCGAAAAATGAAAAACCTGCCTTAGATTTAATGTAAGGATAATAGGGTAGCTACAAAAACTGTGAAAAAATAAATTAACAACGTTTCCCATATTTACGACTACTATTTATATTAGCATTCTAGGTTTCCTCCCCCCCCCCAAGTCAGAATCACTGCATTTGTACAATATAAATTATTAAAAACTAATATTAAAATTAATATATTTTTACTAATTTTTTTTAATGGAATAAGCATAAAAAAACTATTAAAACAGCATATTACACTGTTTATTTTAATCCAAATTTATTTTTTCTCTCTCTTACTCTTTCGCTATCTATCGTTTTACTTCTAAATAAGAATTCAACGCTTGACTAGTAGATGGCGCCAGGATGGCGCCGAAAATAAAAGCTTTCAAAATATATCGTGCATTTATGACAATTTTTTTTTCCACTTCCTTTCTTTCTTTTTTTTTATAAAGAAGTGGAAAGGCATTAAAAAGATGTATATACAATCAGTAAAAGTATGTTTTATTAACTTTAGGATGTTCCGATTAAAATTCTCTTATATCTATTTTTTTTTCTTTTTTAAAAGAAATCATGCTTTCAAAATATTGAAAATTTATTCAAAGGCGTATTGATTTAAGCAAGGACATAATGATACAAATACGGTGCTTCAACATAATTATTGATGATAAATTATTAATTGCGTCGCGCATACGATTCTGAGGTGCCCTACTTCATTACCAGATGGCACCACTAAACAATATAAGCTTTTTACTCTATCTTTTGAACAATAAGTTCAATAATCAATAATCCGCTCCACCATTCACATAAAAAATTATTGTATTACCAAAAGTGATTAAATCATATGTAAAATATAAATTTTTAAAACTTATGTCTGATTTTCAAAAAAACTTTCCATAATATTAAACAGGAATCAATCAAATATACTAAAGGAACAGGAAAAAAAATTTCACAAAATTCTAATAAAATTACTTTTACAAATCAATATTCGTAAATATTCATATTATATTAGTTTTCATGTATTCATTTAAATTTCATACGCAAACATTTTATTGCAAGTTCAAATCACAAATTCATAGTTTTATTATAAAAAATTTCTTATAGATGGCAGCACAAACTAAGCAAAAGCGAGAAATTTTATATTAATTATTGAAATATTTAAGATAAATAAATAACCCTCTTGCAAGAAATTAAATCAAGAAAACAGTCCTTTTTGATTGTTTGTAATACAACTTAATAAGTTATTTTTATAGTTTTTTAATGGTACCAATTATATTATATGCTTCTTAGATATTCTTTTCCAGCAGAAATTTGATGAATTTCAACATGTAATTAATTATAAAACAAATTGGATTAATAAAAAAAACAAGAAAACATTAGTATAGAAAATTATGAAAGAATTAAGCGCAATTTAGAAATAACATCAAACCATTAAGCAGAACATTTGGCAATTACCTCAATAATATAAAACTGTTAATTTCAGAAAAAAAAATGACAATCTCAAAATTAAAATACACTTTTAAGTATATTATGTTTATGCAAATAAATTATATATAAATAGTTCATAGTTATATTTATTATTTTATTTACTGAATATATATTTATATATAAATATATATTCAGTGAAATTTACAACCATTATTATCCCTATCACTTGAGCTTTGAAAAAGTATATAAAAGTAATTCTTAAGCAGAAATCCCATGCCTTAAAATTAATTATATATCCCTACCAGGTTTTCAATCTGTCACTTCATAAAATCCTTTCATAAGCATCGTTAATTACAAATTAAAATATTTGAAAATATTCCATTATTGTACTTCAAAAATAGAAAGATAAATAGTATAACATAACGCGACTACTTTCAGACACATTATGTAACAGCATAATGATTGTCAGTCTATATTTTTCAATAGGATGATTCAAAATACTAATATAATGCAATGTAGCAGTGCCAAAAACTAAGCTGAGATTCCCCCCCCCCCTTCTAAATAAGGAATAGAATAAAACATTAGCAATCCAGACCAAGATTAAATATTTATTTAAAGAAAAGAAATAATAATTTTTTTTAATGAATAAATTTTTGTATGATAACTTTAGATGTACAAGTGAAATAACACTTTAAATCGGAGCGAATAAATAAGAATCTGTAGCATTCTGTTTTAAAAGAAAGAAGAAGAAGTGGAAGAGGCACTCTGTAAACATATTTTCAATTCTTCTACAGGGAAAACGCAATATCACTTTTCAAATTCGAATTAAAAAAAGTTTTGATCCAGTGTCAATTTTAAATAAAAAATATTGCGAGAAGAAAAAAAAAAAAAAGGTTACCTGATTCTATTGAACCACAAAATTCTGTTTAAAATAAATTTTGTTTAAAAAGAAAGACAGAAAAGAAAAAACGTCCCATCCCCTTCTTTAGTTCTAGCTGCTGAAATTGCTGGCGACTGACACCGAAAAAAAGCAGACGACTTCCACGCTCGGAAGGGGAATGACGTAAACAATATGGAAAGGGTAGCGAATCGAACCGATAACGAAAATATTAATAAAAAAAATAAAGATAGCGGAGGTGGGGGATACAGAAAAGGAGCTTGCCTTGTCAAATGTCGGCTATTGAAAATAGCCAGGCCCTTGCGTGTGATGGCCGCCGCTATTTCGGGAAAAAAGGCCGCCGCACCCTGCCGTTTCAAAACAAGCGACAATCCAGTGACGGGGAAAAAAAAAAAAAAAAAAAAAACTAACGAGGGAAGCAGAACATGTGCACCGATCATAAATTATTGACAAAAAAAAGTATTCTTTTCTTCAAATGTAATTCTGAAATGACTGTCAAGAAACTCAAATGACTTCGAAATAATTCTATTTCGATAAATGCCGAGACATAATTAAAAAAACAAAAAGGGAATATTTCCATGTATTGTCCTTAAGGATAATACATTATTTCAAGGTCACTTGCCAACGAATTAATATGTTTTGCTGCAGGTTTTCCTAAATTCGGTAGACTACTTATGCATGAAACTAAAAACATTATTTTTATCCGATGTCCTGCAGGATATTATTTACCCATTTGTTAAGAATTCAGTTAACCACGTGATCTTCCTCGGCGAAGCTAGCTGCCAATCATGTATCACGTGGTCTCCATGTTGTTTAGTGTATATACATATATATATATTTCCAGTAGAAGCGAACTTGACTCCTGTACTGGGGGAGGGGGGTGATCTCGGCTGTCTCTCTCCCGAGAGAGTTTTATGTGTAGTTCTCTACGCCTTCTACACTATGGCGTACTCATGTGCCTTTTGTTGTTGATGTTACCAATAAGCGAACTTGAAGACAATAAGACGTATAAGACACCATGTGTCTTCAAGTCACTTCACCCAGAACACAATCTTCACTATCAAATAAATTACTGTGTATTCAAGAAAAGAAATAATTTTTACCGTTTACTTGTCATTTTTTTTTAATTTTTTGCCGGACAAGTTGCACATATTCACAAAAAATTGTGCAACTATATACTTATATTCAAATTATGTTTTGTTTTGAAAATATTTGATAATTCTGAAAAAGGTAGCCATATAAAATAATTAATAAAATCATTTTAATAAAAAAAAGGACTGAGTAAACAATAGATCGTTACTATAACCTCTAAATTACACATTTATGTATGATATTTTATTCTAATATAAAAATCAAATTAAAAATATAGTGCTTCAAACACGACAATTCCGTTCCATTTCAAACTTTGTTTGCTAGTTGCAATGAAACGAACTCAAGAATACACACTTTCTGCTAAACAAAATATTGGCTGATATATATAGACAGGAACTAAACTGTCAGGCATACTAAATATATTTTTGGCGAGTGGCGTATGTAAAATTTCAAAATCCCCATATAGGGATCGTAGCAGCTAATGGGTTACAAGACCAAGGCTGAAAGATTTAATCTCCAAATAGAGTGAACTTGGCGAGATTTCTAGTATTTCGTCGGTATGGTAAGATATGGATTCATGGTAAAGGATTGGAATATTTCGCCGAACACTTACGATGTTTTAAGCTTAAATTTGATATGAAGTGCTGGGTCCAATTTATTTGATTTAATTTTCTAACGACGCAATATTTACGGAATCTTTCAATGATAAAGTTGATACGTTTGGCAAAACATCATTAAAAAGTTAAATTTCCAATTAATAAATTAAGAAGATATCTTACAGAATTATACACAACTCTCCGCTATTGTTAGAATCCAAAATCAATAGTCTAAGTTGCTTATAATCCCAACTCTATCGACAAAATGTAAATTTTCATTGAAATCAAAAAATTTTAAGGAATGTGAGAAAAAAAGAAAGAAACAAATAACTCCGTATTATTTCATAACAAGACCGAGGGCGTGTTCGGCGAAGAACCCGCTCACTACGATTTAAAGGTCAAACGTTTGGTCCCAGACAGTAAGTTAACAGCACCATCCGCATGGCTAATTTGTTTAAGAATTTGAATTCTGACTAATCATGTTGAAAAGTTCCGTTTGTAAAATTCTATACTCGATACTACTCCTCGATTCTTTACACGTTTAAATAGCACCAATTCAAACTTTATTCCCCGCCAGAATATAAGAATATATATAAGAACTATAAACTTGTATGTAATAAAACTTGAAAAATTATTCAAATATTTAAATTTTTTAAAAATTTTAATTCCTCTTATATGGAAAAAAAATCAGCTGTACAGAAGGTACAACACCCATAAATAATGCATTATATATTATTTGCAAATAACATTAACAAAAAGTAAGCATCCCTAGCCACCTTTGGCGACCAAGTTGGTCGCCCAAATTATGGACTTTTTAAGCTGTTAAATGATTAATGTGGAATGCATATGTTTTTATATATAATTTCATCTTGTTAAGTGACAGGACTGAAAAACAGAAATTCAATTAAATTATTTTACAGCAAATTAAAAAGTGCATATATTACGAAAGAGTAAAATTCCAACTGTGATGTTAAAAGCACGCATGTGAATGTTCCAATGAATGAATTTGAATTCCTTCATTAAATTCATTCTTTTCATAACTTTTTAACTATTTTAATTGAATTCGCCAATTTAAAAAATTATTTTATAAGTTAATGCATAATTTATCCATTTTAATTTTATGTTTATTTTTTTTAATGTTAATATGCGAAAAAAAAATTCAAAAGCTTCTGTTTCAAGTTGATCGGTTGGGTCAAAAATTTGATACACCAAATTTCATCTGTACAGCTCATTGGGTTTTTTTTTCAGAGGTCATGTTTCCAAATATATATAATAATCAGTTCTGTATCTTTATAGTCTCATATACAGACAAAGACAAACCTTTTGGCGGAATAAATCTAAATTTTGGCACAGATCTAAAAAGATTTTAGTAAATATTACATATTAGATTTTACTCGGATGCCTTGTTTTATTTTCGATTCATTCTCCTAGACATAGAGACAGATAAAATTCTAGAATTATGCTTTTTGGACTTGTGATGTCTAAAACCCAAGTTTATATATACACACACACACACACACAAATTGGTCTTTGTTATTATTATGCCATCAAAAACATAACTTGTAAAAAAACCAAGTCTCGCAACTCAATTCTTCTATCGTAAAAAGTTCTGAGATCCATGTAATACCAAGTCGGTCAATTTATTCAGTCCCTATTTAAGGGTCCTTCTGTCTTAAGTTATTAGGTAATTAGCTAACCTAACAACATCTTATAGGGACCATATCAATATAGGAAATCTTTTATGGTTTAAATAAATAGATTGACTTTTCGGACTTTTCGGTACGCATGAAAACCCAATGTATCTTTACATTAAATTAGATTACATTAACATATTATATTGAATTAGAATGTTTAGTGCGATGGCCAAGTCAATCTATTTATTTAAACCATAAAAGATTTTTAATATTGATATGGTTACTATAAGATGTTGTTAGGTTAGCTAATTACCTAATAACTTAAGACAGAAGGACCCTTAAGTAGGAACTGAATAAATTGACCGACTTGGTTTACATGGATCTCCCAACTTTTACGATAGAAGAATTGAGTTGCGAGACTTGGTTTTTTTTACAAGTTATGTTTTTGATGGCTTCTCATTTCTTTTTGTAGATAGTCCTTTTCTTATTTTTGTATGTAGTCTTCCTCTTTTTCTTTTCCGGTACTACTTCTTAAGCTTCAGCTACAGTTTTTCTCATCGACACTTCGTCTATGATAAATAACACTACTTCTTTCAAATCTGATCTCAGAACTTGGAGCACTTCATCAGAAAGTGGCTTGTACTTCGGTGTTTGCTTGTGTTCCACAGGCAGCTGCAATGGTCTATGTATAGTCAATCTAGTCACATTGAATGCAGCTATTCCTGTTGGAGCACTAACTACCACTTTTTTGTTTAAATACGTCTTAACCCAAACTTTCAGAGTTATTATTAAATAGCTCTTTCCAGTGTCACCAGTTCCACTCATAAAACAGCGTAAAACGCCAGCGTTATTTTCAGTTGTGTTCATTTTATTTGTGATCACATCGAAGACTCTTTTTTGATCGGCATTAAGTTTTGCGATCATACTTTGAAGATCAGTTTGCTCTTCTTCTGCCAGATTGATTCTCTGAAAGTCAACCATTGCATTTGCAGCTTCCACAGCTTCAAACTGAATTATTTCAAATTAGATATTATTACAAACCTGTAATTTTACTTCCCAGCGCGAATAGTGTTATCATAAGAAAGATCGTTTTACAGTAATCTGTATTGGATGCTGTCGGATGCCGGGCCAGTGATCCCAGAGCTTCGTGATAAACTTGGCGACCATTTGGCGACTTGGCGACGAATTTGCCGACAAAATGGATAATGCTCGAAACTTCGAGAAATTTATCGATCCGTCCATTACTACACACATATTTTAGTTTTTCCTTGATTTATACACTAAACACTAATTGCATGCTAAATTTGATGCTTCTCTGTCTGCTAGAAGTGCCTTAGAATTTTGATGATCGGTCAGTCAGTCAGTCAATCAGTCAGTTAGTGACAAAATTCACAAACTTTGACTTGTTATAATTCTTAAACTACTGGTTCAAATTTAATGAAATTTGAAATATATATCATGCCTGCTTGGTTCCTGAAAATTCAGGCTTCTAGTTTTATTCACAACGAAGTTATAGGCGGTCGAAAATGGCCTGAACTCCTTTTGAACGTAAAAAAACTGTTGCAAAAATGGTTCAGACATTTAATACAATTCAGAATGTTTCATTTTATTTTTTTATATAAAGAGTAGTTTAGGAAGAAAAAAAAGCGATCATGTTTCCTGTTTGCTTTCAAGTGATTTGCCAATCAATTTATTTCATCACCGAGTTCACTTAATGCCGTAATGATTCCAGCGCCGCTTTGCCAAGGTTATAAAAATAGAATAAATCCGAAGATATCTGATTTGTCAAATGAACCGAACCACATTGAAAGTGCAATTGACAAAGTAATAACAAAATTTTTCAGACACTGTACTTGTACAAAATTAATCGGATATAAAAAAGATTATTTCAATTTCTGAATGAATTGCTATCAGCTATTTATGTAGTAGTATTAATAAATTTTCTAGAATAATATAAAGAAATCACAGGGATTGGGAAAAGGAGAAAAATTGGAATCGTTTCTTAAACTATATAATTATCACTTAATAATTAAACAAGATTAGCTTGCAAAAATAAATTTTATTGTAAAATATACATCTATTTTCAGCGAAAGATAATTTCTAATCAGTATCCATTATTATGTATATTGCTTCACGCGGCTAATCGCCACGTGAAGCAAATATCCATCACAGATAATTATTTGTTCTGGCCATGTGAATCACGATACTACACAGCTAATATGTACAACTCGTCAGTTGTTTTTAGTGGCTAGCAAGTTCCAATAATATGTTATATTGTGACGATAAATTTTTTAATTTTCATTCTTATAAATAAAAATAATACTAAAACTCAAGTAGATAGCACCGAAAAATTCAAAGGAGAGCAATTCTAAAGATAATAAATTAATTAAAAAAATAGAGTAAAAATTTAAAATTAAGTAATTTTGTGGTTATACAAATATACAGAACTTTCTTCCAAAATATAAGATCTATTACAGAATATTACAGCTAACAAACTGAAACAGAATGGAAAACTTCATAACAAAATCATTGTAATAAAATAACTATGATAATTGACAGTAGGTTTCAAAATAAATTTATCGATCAATTTTTTTTCAGGTAAAAAAAAAATCCACAGTAAAAAAGAATTAATCTATGTAGAAATATTTCTGTTAAATTAAATATTCAAAATATTCAAATTACATATTATGCCCAATCATAAAATGCTGTACTTGCTTTAAAAACCACGCAACACTTCCAAAATCAAAATTAAGAAACGCTCATATAAACCTTTAACAACACAGGTGGAGAAATAACTCTCAGATTGGGTCAATATCATGGTAAAATTCCAATATTGAGTAAAATGAAATTTATGACCATATCGTCAAAAGTTCTCAATCGAAACCGCGCAATTTGAAAGTTGGGTAAATGAAGTTTATGTGCAGTCATAAAATGCAAAATTTCGCTTGAATTTAAAAATAATATTGTAATTCCAAGATAAAAACCAGTGGGGGTGGTGTCCCGTAAACTTTCTCGCATATTCTCGAATATGCCAGATAACTTTCTTTCCTGCCACAGAGCGCTTAATAGTTTAATTTAGCATTTTTACTATATTTATAGTGCCGCCTTGGCGAGTTATTTGGAGATTACTTCCTGGCATGCGTTAAAAATATCAAAAATCGAATTTCTGTTATAGACATTTTTTCTCCACGGACTGAAACAAAAATCTGACACAAAACTGCACTTGTAGTCACAAATTCCCATACCAAAAATTTATTTATTTAAATCACCGCGCTTTTGAATTATCGCATTACATGTTTCTAAACGTACAGACCAAAAGACAGACAACTCGTAGATGGATTTGGCTCAAAAATTGACAGCTGTCTGCATTATAGATATTAAATCTCTATGCCAAATTTTATTTATCTAGCTATCTTCGTTTTTTAATAATCGTGTTAACTTGCATTCGAACAGACGGACTTCTTTTGAACAGATTTTATTCAAAATTTGTCAAAACTCATATTTTTCTCAAATTTATTGTAAAAATCATATACCAAATTTCTATCGTCTAGCTCAAAGCATTTTTGAGTTATCTTTGTCACAGACTGATGGACATTTTCCTTTTTTTTTTTTTTTTTTTTTTTTTTTTCTTTTTTTTTTTCCCCATACTCAGGGAGGTAGAAATTCGTTGAAATCTCGAGTTTAAATTTTTTGATAATTACTATACATTGTCTATACTGCGCATACGAGAAAGTAAAAGAATCAAGAAAGCTAATATAAACCTTGAAAAGAAAACCGAAAAGTGAGAGAAAAAAATGTCCACGGATCAGATACATTTTTGGACGGGAACAAACAGAGTTCTGCTATGGCGGAAACACTTTCGGAGACGGAATCGACCGAATCATGGCAAATATTGACTCTGGCAAACTAGCTAAGGCTTGAGGAACCAGAGCCAGTTCTCCAGCGTAAACAGTGAAAGGTCAACACGCAGGAAATCCTGCATCGAAATTTGTGGGTCAATCTCGAATGAGGAACAGGAACAGAGATAAAAGAAATCCCAGAAATTATGGCTCTAAAAATAAAGACAGGGCGAATAATAAGAAATTGTGCGTGAGGGAAATCAGTTCTGGGTCAGGAAGAAAATTATTTTGACTGGAGGTTACCATTAAAAAGAGATTAATGATTACTAATATCAAAACAACGAAGAAAGTAGATTGGAGTAAAAAAGATACAACAAAAAAATCAAATCATACCAGCGATTTAAAAAAATAAAAAATTCGCTGATAAATTATTTTC
>JAPMOR010008872.1:151737-171932 GCA_026543865.1 Argiope aurantia
TGTCTCATAGAGCAATAGTAATTGACGCAAACAAATTTCAAATTTAGCACGTGATTGCAAGAAACGTCCCATACAGCAATAGTAATGTACGCAAATATGCTTCAAATTCAGATAATTACTGTTCGTGATTGCAAGAAAACATCCCATAGAGCAATAGTAATTAATGTACATAAACAAACAAATTTTCTTCTTCGTCAACCTTTCTTGTGGTTAAATTTTTTCAGTTAATAGTTATTTACAAGAAAATGACAGGCATTTATGCTAGGAGTTTCGACAATTAAGTTAAAAGTAAACTTACTTTCATTTCTATACCGTATATTATCAATTATTGTATGATACAAAGAATGAAACATTACTTAGAATTAATCGCTCCACCTGACTACTAAACATGCAGCTATTTAAATCAGAATCGGATTTGATTTTCTTTATCCAATAACTGCGGTTGATATGTAATGTAATTATTAACTAAACAAAGCATATTATATATATCTTTTCTTAATAAGTATACACTATTTTAGCATCAATTCTTGTATTTATCCTTGTGCTCACATTAGTCTTCAAGGCAGCTGATTGTAGTTGTAGTAGTCGAAGGCTTTAGTAATAATAGTGGATGATAGTACATTAGATGCAAATATATTTATATTCTAATAAAAGCTTCTAAATAGAACCCTTTTATATAATCTAATCTTTGATAACTTCTATATACTTCAGTAAATTATGTCTAATAATACTTTCAATTACGTTATGATCGTTCAATAGGACTGCGTGACAGCTCATTCGACAAGCAGAATCTAAGTACTTCAATTATAAACAATGCTGCAATGCTTCAATTACAAAAAATGGTTTAATAAAACATAATGAATTACTGTTTCAAATAAATTGAAATTTGAATCATTGAACAGAAACTAGTCCATTTTTCTTCTGAAATTCTTTCATTCGAAAATAAGTAATTTGTTATTAATGTTTGCCACGTAAATTCTGAAATTGATCTTATTTATTCGGGAAGTAAGCGACCAAATGATATTAAAAACGCGCGTCTGTTACGGATAAAAGAAGCTGATTAGAAGAAGTACTGAGAATAATCCTGTTAAGCTGCAGATTAAAATTCACACAATAAAAGAAATGTCGTTGTCATGTGAGTAGGATTCTGTTTGTTTTAATGCATCGCTTCTCAAACATTTATTGAATGCAGTTTGAATTTCTGTAAAATAATTCTTGATATTAATAGAGCATTTTTTTTTTCAGAGGATTAATATTTCTCGTTTATGCGCAGAAGCACTCGGTGGTCTGAGAAAACAAAATGCAGAACAGAAGACAAAATTTATCTGGGAGTATTAAACTATATATAATTTAAGCAGATGAGGGGCCAAATAGAAGAAGCTTTTGAAATTTTCAAAATTCGATTTATTTCACCACGGGAGGTACAAAGAATAAGTGATAAGAAATATCTCAGTCTACATTGCGACACAAGAGCAGCACAGACCTAAATTTTTCCTTTTAGTGATTTGTACTATGAGATTTTGATAGGGATTTCTTGCGGACTTGTCGATTTCGGATAGGGAGTCTTAGGTATCTTTAAAAGAATGTTGTAAACATTAAGGATTTTTATCCCTTCATTCGGAGCGTGAGAAAATGCTGAAGTGGGCAGTTTTAAAGAGAAGGTGTAGAATTAACTAAATAAAAAAATGGAATTGGATCAGGAAATAAGTGAACATATTAGATGAAGTTAATATGGGCTAAATTGAGATGAAAGTAGGAAATTAATTCAGATTTAAATTAAAAATATCACTACATACATATTTTATATTATATATAACATTAATGATTATTAATAATATATATACATAATAATATTATAAATATTAAACAACATTCAAAAAATATTTCGTGTCTCAATACAAAAAAGGTCTTGACAGTCACCTTTTCTGAAATTTAAAATTTTGTACTATTATTTATTCCCTTGTACTGTTATTTATTCAGTGCATGTATTCATAATTTCTAATCATGAAATGATTAATACATGCACTGGAATATTTTTTTACAAAATTCTATCACGTTTAGTATTATAAAAAATGCAGTACAAAAATAAAATTGCTGATAAACTTTTTAAACTCCAATAACAAGAACTAATAAGTACACTAAAAAATAAATTTTTAAAGCAAAACTGAGTTGAGCACATAGGAATAAAAAGTAAAAATATAACTGTTGACAGTGAGTTTTTCTTGCAAGTAAGAGAAAAAAAAGGAGGGGTGGGTGTATACTGTGGAAAGAAAGATGGTTACGCAAAACATAAAAGAGAAATAAGATGAAAATTCGGAAAAAGCATCTGCAAAGAATCCGCTTTTCAAGTTTGTTTACTCAATCATAGAAGGATCATACTCACAACAGGATACCCCTATACACTTGAAAACTAGTCTTGTGGACTAGTCCATGGAAACCATTAAAATGGAGATCAATGTGATTTAAATTCTCATTCAGTCTTTAAAATATGATCTGTCAAAACAGCTGAAAATTGCATTTGTAAGACAACCAAATGATTTACAGATTTAACAAAAGGCCAAATAACAGAACTTCATTGAAATCAATATTTATAGGTTATCGGTTCGTTTTATTGCCAATTTATTTTTTAAAAAATGCAAATTATTATGCATATTTTAAACTTTATCACAGGTGGAGAGCTTTAGTACCGATGTGAAATAGATGTAGCTGAAAATTCTGCTAGAGTATTACAAATCATTAAAAACATATTTAAATAATTACAAAAATTCATATCAAATGTGATTATTTGAGTAATTTTAAAAAAATAAATTTAAACATAAAAAAATGAAAAAAAAAATCAAATTTTAGAGGAGAAAATACTACTTTTCAGCATTGTTCAGCACTGATAATTTATTTGGGACATGTATAAATCAATTGTATCCATTTCAAGCCAGAATTAACATCAGTAAATCACAAAACAGCTTGAACATTACACTATTATGAGTCATTTATTGTACTTTAAAATGGTTTTAGCGTCATTCCTATTTTCTTTTTTCTAAAATAACTCATTTTTCAAAGTTAAATTGAACATAGAGATTTCAATTCTATTGTTATAAAATGTGACAATTTATATGCAAAATATTTCTAAAAGACTCAAATTAAGACACTTCTTATGCCAAATGGAAAAAACTGTCAATTAAACAATGAACAAAACACTGAAGAACAGATTTTTTAAAAAAGAAGAAGAAATGATATAGACAAAAACTTATTTAAATATTCAAATATTTTTCTGTGTTGACATTTTTTTTCCCCCTTGTTCTTAACATGTCGTTGGAAATCAATACATTGTAGGAAGACAAATACTGTTTTTTATATAGTCTTTTCAATTTCTTATAGCATGTAAAGGACTAAAATGTTGTAATTTTGAGAATTCAGAGCTTATATTTCAACCCCAAAAAAGTGTCTTTAACATTCTTTTATGTGCCAGTTTTAATGAATATATTGTTTTTTCAGATGGTTCTCGTATCCCTTTGCAAAACAATTTAACGAAAATTCATGAGGTGCATATTCGGTTCAAAATTTTTGCTTCAAAATTACATTGCTACAAAATTACAAAAGATTTGCTTCCTCTGCTTTTGATGGTTTCAGATAAACCTAAAATATTGCTCTTTTTGAGTCTGTCCCAGCACAAATATAGAATTTAAAATAATGTTAGAATATGAGCTCTTCATTCAACCCTTCTTTGGGATATATTGTAATTTTTCAAATCTTTATTCTGATTAGATGACCGCTTTGCAATCGAATATCTTCTCTCGGACACCGTTCAAGACGATGCATCATTTTGACATTCGACTTATTTATTTTTAAATGTAAATTGTTAAAAGTACATATCGAATGTTAAAAAGTACATTCATTTTTCTGGGAAACCCAACTTAAAACAGTTGCATGCATTTATTTTTTGGTGTAATAAAGAGGTCAAAATATGAAGTGAATAATTATGCATCGAATTATCTTTCCGAGTGCATGTGTTCTAACGACTCAAACCGTATTTAGTATTAGCAATAAGTTTAAATTATTATTACATTTAATAAAATATATTGAAAGGACAAATAAAATATAAATAAAGGAAAAAATTGTTAATAAAGGAAAATTAATAAATAAATATTAATAAACATATATTAAAAATTAGTTGAAAACTACGTGCGACATTGCTTAGCATTAAACAACTTTCATATATAAGTTACATTTGTATAAAATAATATTATATCCTGCAAAATCCTTTTAACATCTGAAATGTTTATATTTAGAATATTTTTTTTAACCAGATCATTGTTTAAATACCATTAAATAATTAATATGGAACAGGTAAAAGTATTACCAAAAGATAGGCAATACAATAAAAGGGAAATATCAAAATACTAGTAGAGTATATTAAAGTGTTGGGAAAAGACAAAATTTTGATTGGTTTCTAATTAATAAATATTTTAATAATTTTTGTATTTCGATAATATTTTTTCCTTTGTCTAATATAAAAAGTATTCAAAATTAGTTGAATTCGGCACAGTCGCTTCAGAGGAGATGCGGAACGAATATACGAAAACAGCCACAATGGTTTTTATTTAAATAATAAGAATTCCCAACTATGTGAAAACGAAATACAATTCTTCATTACGCTAAACAAAATTAAAAATAAATAAATTGATAAAAACTCGACGGACATAATTAATGAAGTGTTGAAAAACGGCTGAGAAATACTTTAAAATATGCAACTGAGATTTCAGATACATTTCTCAACTTTTCTTCAGCCACCTTGACATAACTACTCGATCACCAGGAAGAGATGAAGCTATGTGTGTTAGTGAAACCAGTATGAAAGCAACAACAGGCTGAATTTCGAATGTAGGTTGCGCGTTTCGACGGCATCAATAACCCAATTATTCGCCAAAATGAAAACAACATTTTTTTTTTTTCTTATAGAAAAAAAATTATTGAAAACAAACATTTTTCTTGAACTACTAAAATATAAGAGTTCACAATACTTAAACAAAGGAGAGGTTTTTTTTATGTATGACGTAGCCACTAGATGTTGAAAATTACTTTTGAAATTCACCTGCTCCACTTTGGGAGAAATAGAAAACTTCGATCGATGGAGCGTGGAAATAACAGCGGCTCGTTCAAAAAGAGTGATACCGTCTGTCAACATGAAATTAAAAGCTATCACCAATCGTTTTTGTACGATACTCGAGAGGCACCCGAGGAAGAAAAAAAATAATTTTGATCTAAAATTAGATTTAGGGCACCTAAATGGGGAATTTTGTTACAAAAAGGAGAAAAAAATTTAAAAGATTCATTTCGGTTAATTTCCACAATTTTAAAATCGTAAACTTAAATAAAATTAATAACAGACATTAATTATCGAAAAGAAATCAAGAACATGACTTTTAAAACTTAGGTAATTATAGACTGATTATTACGCCAAGTAATTGGGAGGTGCAGGACATAAAATGAGAAAAAAGTTCTATTTTCCAAAAAATTCCATCCGATTAAATATTAAATTCACAAAAAAAAATCAAAATATTTGGAATTAAACAAAAAAAATTCAAAAAAAATTTAAAAACTAAACAAAAGTGATGTGGGAAAGGAATGTTTTAAAAAAGGTTTGTATATTTTCTTTGAATTCTAAATAAAATTTAATATTCCGGCTGATGATTTTTTTTACCATTTAAGCACAACGTTTGAAAACAAAAGTAGATATTTTAAAAATGAAGTGTGTGTGTGTGTGTGTGTGTGTGTGTGTTGGCACTATACAGGCCAAATCGTTTGACCTACTATTACCTATCTCCCATATACATACCCCCCCCCAAATATTGGTTACCCAGTCATCCGTACACTTCTTACTGATATATTATAAAGATTATCTACAAATTATTGAAGAATAGATATTTAGAAAACATTTTCATTATTTCAAACATTACTCAAAATTATTTAATAGGCATTTAATATTGACTAAATAAATAAGTGAAATAATTTTACTTTAAAAAAAATCATAACAATACGATTTTGTTGATCAAACAAAGTAACACTATTTCTCAGGTTTGTCGGTTTTAATGTCATAAAATGGCGGAATCGTGAACATGAAGTTATATCTAAACGATTTAAAGAAAATCACATAAAACCAGTATTCCCGGTGAACCAGGTGGTCGCCTGAGGCGATTAGAAGAATAAATAATATAATATAAATTTGAAAAGTTAAACACAACGGTCGCGCAGAATATAGCAGAAAATAGATAGACTCGCAACCCGAAGAAATATGTCGATAAACAAATGGAGGGTTAACAATAAAATCATGTTAATTTAACGGGATATACATCTACGGAGTTCGATGCTTTTGGACAAGAAATAGTGGAACAGACTGCAAAATTAATTTGGTTGCATGAAAGCAATACAAATGATCCATTTACAAATTGACCAAAATCGAATAAAAGAAATTTGATTATCCATCCCATGATTCTGCGATTTATCAAGCGTAGGAAAAGATAGCAAATTCAAATATATATATATATATATATATATATATATATACACACACACACAAAAGCATAAAAATCAAGTTAATAGGAAAAACAAATAAACCAAATAAAAAAATTAAAAAAAAATAAAAAAAAATCCGGCCTGAAGACTTTTTCAAGGGTCACCCTCAGGCAGGGATTTAAAAAAAAAGAGATTTTTTCTGTTAAGGAAAATCAGACAATTAAGTCTAATAATGATTCCTTCGTGACCCGAAAATCCCCTGAAATTAGGCCCAAGAGATATACCATTTTAACAGAAAGGAAAACACAAAACGACAAATTAGAAGAAAAACCACTAATAAGTAAAAATACAATAACAAAAAAACAATAAAAACCAAAATACCATAAAATAACACAAAAGAACAAACTAAAGGAAAAAACAAAAAAGCAAGAACATACCATCAACAGTCAAGGAAATTTTAAGCTATCGATTGTGATTCCCGCTTATTAAAAACACAAAGCAAACGGTAATTTAGGTAAAAATTGTAGGCTCCCAGCGCCACCTATTGAGTGACATAATATGCAAGGAAAGTTCTATTTTTTATTTAAGTCAAAGGATTAATCCCAAACCATATCTTGTTTAATTAAAAAATTGACATTACAGTAATTTTTGGGAAATTCATTTTTAATTAAATTATTAATGAGGTTGTTTGATGCTTCAATATAGGAATTTTTATTATTGCAAACCCTTTTGATCCTGTTAACTTGCGAGAACTCCTGCTAACTTGTCTGATTTTCCTTAACAGAAAAAATCCCTTTTTTTGAATCCCTTCCTGAGGGTGACCCTTGAAAAAGTCTTCAGGCCAGATTCTTTTCTTTTTTTATTTTTATTTTTTTAATTTTTTTATTTGGTTTGTTTGTTTTTCCTATTAACTTGATTTTTATGCTTTTGTATCAGTTCATCTGTGTTTTAGAAGTAGCTGCATTTGCGCTCTCTAAATACTATGAAATTTTTACCAATACGATTTCCGAAACTGTTTTGTTTTCGTTTTCATTTTAGTTTCGTTTTCAAACTTTTTATTACTTTAGATTGGTATATATATATATATTACTCATTATAATTGAATAGCTAGAATTTGACTAAAAAAATTAAAATTTGGCAAAATTACGAAAATCACATAATCTCGGTTATTCGCAAAATATATAATGAAATAGGTAGATGTTTTTATGTAATAAATAACTTACTAAATAACGCATAGATTGAGATACAGCTACTTCATTGTTATTAATCGCTTAGCTGTTTTGCCCAAGTGCCATACGTGCATCGATTTATCCAATTTTGATAGTTGTAAGCAAAAAATAAACCATTCATAGCGATTATAATTCAATACTGAAATTACTTCGAATGCATAGATAAGTCAAGTATTCAATGGATTTCCATTTGAATCAAAATATAAAAAAAAATCCCAAAATAGAAGGTGTTATTTTATTAGATAGTAAAGAAAATAAAACAGTTAAGGGGTTAAGCTTACCAAAACTCTGCAGGTGAATATTTGCTTCATAATTTTTCCAAAAACAAAGCAGTTAATAGTTTCTGACGAGTTTACTCGTCATGGAAAAAGTACATTTTGCATTATGACGAGTTTATTGAATGATAACTATTATATAATATTTGCATAATATATGTTTATGACAATTTAGATAAGCATTTTCCGAAGACGTCGAAACAGTTAACTGGTTCATTATTATGCAATTGTAAGATTGTTAGAGCGATGATTAAATTTTGTAAGAAAATTATTCCTAAACGACCACGGTTTGAAAAAAGAACCCAAAATCCATGAAATCGGGATTGTTTTCCAAATGCTCAGCTGCGTTCATTTACTAAATTTTAAACTATAGTCCGCCGGCAATCTTCACTAACTTATATTTTGGGAATTCGTTGCATTTACGAACTAGCTGTTCAACAATTTTGTTTTAAAAAAATGTTTTTTACACAATATTAATTATGAATATTTCATATTCTTTATTATGAATTTCAATTTCAAGAAACATCATTTTGTAATTTGTAAACAACTCTCCTAATTTAATGATGAACTTGTAACACTCTCTAATAGTGCCAATGCACCAATCCTCTCGAACTGTATCACTCCCTAATAATGCCAATGCGCCAACCAAGCGCCAGCCTCCTCGCCAATCCAAAGTACGGCAGAACAATGGTAGTTGCAAGACCGTGATCATGAAAAAACCTACCGACCTCGAGAATTAATTATGTTAAGCTGTAAATTTAAGTATTGGCTAAATGTAGAATTGTTGTTGTGTAATGTATTGTATAATTGGCTATCTATTAAATTTTTTAAAAAATTGTTAGAGCCAGTTTTCATTCATTGCTCTTACAAACTCGCATTCTATGTTCACAAAATGATTCAGAGAATTTCCATTTCAAAAAAATAATCAAAAGAAAAATTATTTTGATTGAAAAAGAAATGTACATTTTTTTTTAATTTATTGTTTTGCTTTACACTTTATTTCTTCATTAATTAGTATTTCATTTATTTATTTGCTCACCAAATGTGGGATAAGAGAAATTTTTCTACCCCCTGAAGATTCGTAAAAATGAAATTAAAAAAATACTGTTTAATCAAATTTTCCAAACATTGAAAGAAATAAAGAAAAAAAGAGCTGCCACACGTTCCGATAAAACGTGTTACCATCAGCCCATACGCGATGTACTGCACTGACGTGCAAGCTAAAAACGCCCCGAGATTTATTTCTCAACGCAATTTTATGTTGCACGCATTCGAATAGGGAGAAGAACACGGGACGAGCACGTGAAAACGATGAGTGTCGCCCAACAAAGGCACATAAAAGTGTAACATAGCACAATTTAGTGTGCCATTAAGGATCGGGTATTGCAGAATGGAGTTTCCAACGAAGAAAACGAGAATGCCGATGTCACTGGGGTAGAAACATAAATGGATTTCATGCAAAAAAAAATATTACAATGGCATCTAAGAAGCTGCCAAAGACGGAAAAGAATTCAAAAATTTTTGTCTGTAATGACATTTTTTTAATTTACTTTAACCTGGTGTGGTGGTGGTGTGTGTGTGTGTGTGCGTGTATGCGTGTGCGTGCGTGTTAGTGCGTGTGCGTGCTGCGAGCATTGAACTCTCTACAGGGCAAATCGTTTAAAAGAAAGCATAGATACACTGAGAGATTTCTTTAATTTTAATTTGAAATTAAAAATTAAGCGAGATTTTGGAGATTTCCGTAATCGACTCATGAAATAGTGAATTAATTTACATAGAACATCCTGCACAGAATTAATTTTTACAATATTTTAATATTTAACGACACGTTTCATCATTACAATGAAATTCAAATCTTCTTTTATTGTTTTATCAAATATTCGATCACTTGATTTTCTTCCATTGTTGAAAATAATGCTGTTCAATATTTGGGTAGCTTACGTGAGCATCAGAAAGAAAAGTTATCATGCCGTGGAAGTTATAAGACAGAGAAACTGAATCATTATGCTTTTAATAACACTATGAGGTCATGGGATTCTATTCTATGAGGATGCTCCACATACAATAAATACAATAGGTGAAAGTCAAATTAATAAGGTTTTAATGTTTATGGTGAATTCATGTTGGAATCATGAAGTTATAACTATGACATTTAATTGATAGTAAATAGAATCAATATTCCTTGCTAGCCAGTTAGTTGTCAAAGGTGGCAAGTTACAAATGAAATACAAAATTATATTTCCGACATTCATAAATTCTTGCATTCAGTATTATACGAATGAATTTCTTTCATCTCGGATGATCAGACTTTTTAAATATGTAGCATATTCACTGCGACGAGACTACCGGAGCGTTTTATATTGTCCTTTCTCAGTTAGTTTAGTTTAGTTTGGTTATATTAACGTCCCGTTTGAAGCAACACTAGGGCTATTTTGGGACGGACCTCGTAATTTTGAACCGCGGTCAGATGACGAGGACGACACCTGAGCTGGCACCCTCCTCTCCACACCACACCACACCAGCGGGAGGACGTTTGGTCAGGACGGATTTAACGTGCAACAGACCCCCTTACACGACGGTTCTTCGGTGGAATCGGGTCTCGAACCAGAAACCCTCCGGTTCCGAAGCCGAGACCTTACCCCCAGGCCACCGCGGCCTCCTGGCCTTTCTCAGAGATGGATATCTAGAATTACTTCTCTTTTCTTCTGTTAAGTATTGCAAATGTGCCGAGACGCTTTCAATTAAGCCAACCCATAAAGTTTTTATCATGAATTTGCTTTAAAACAAGTCACTCTAGAGGAAAATTACAAGAAAACAGCACGAAGTACAGAAAATAAGAATGTATAGCAAGTGTGTTAAAAAAAAATTCATGTTCTAAAAAGCAGTAATTCATTTTTATCTGATTACAAAATATTACAACACACAAACACAAATTAACTGCATGATACATGTAAAACAAAGTTATTTTTCGTGTACACATAAAAAAAGCCGTTGTAAAAATTTAAAAAAAAATAAAAAAGAAGAAAAAGAAATTGATGAAATTCAGTAGCAATTTGGGAACAGGAAGGTGGGGAGGAGAGGAGGGAGGTTTAGTTTAGTTATATTAAAATCCCGTTTTAAAGTAACACTAGGACTATTTTGGGACGAACCTCGTAACTTTGAACCCCAATCAGATGACGAGGACTACTTTTGAGCTGTCCGTCCCCCTTCCAATTTCCACACAGCGTCAAGACGTTTGGTCCTGACAGATTTAGCGTGCACAAGACCCGCTTACACGATGGTTCTTCGGCGGACTCGGGTCTCGAAACTGAAACCCTCGGGTTCCGAAACCGAGATCTTACCACCAGGCCATTGTGATCGAGATGTAAGAGAAGGCTTGAAGAGAAGCAGATTTTTTGGATAAAGTAATAAAAGATTTGCATTTTTTTTTCTCCCAGAATTAAAGGGAATAAGGGGGTAGGGAACATTTTCCGGTTATATATATCTCCATTTAAATATATCACCCTAATATGCACCATTGAAGATTTTGCTTAGAAACTGAGTTACAAAAAAAATTGTGAAATTCCCTATGTATCCCCACCCCTCAATTTCAACTTCTGATAAGAATCTGATACTGGATATTCATACACATATTTGGAAAATGATATAATTTGTCCTAAATTTGTATCAGGTAATCGAATTCTCATCATGAAAGAAATTGTAAAATTGGTTTTAAAATTATTAAAAAGAATTCACAATCGTAAAAAGACATAGTAATACTGACAACGAACTATAGTTATCATCAGGATTTAAATTAAATAGATATGAAGTATTAGGCGGCTAAAAGTATCTATAGCTTCGAGTGACGAGAAACCACCGATGATTTTCTTCAAATGTGAGATAAACTGGAGATGTTATGCAATAAAGCTGGAAAGATAAAAGCTCATAGAAAAGAGAAGCATTGCAAACTCATCTATTCTAAGGCAAAACGACATAACTTTATTGTAACGTCTGAAATATAAGCTCTAAGCTCGATGATCTTTAGTTTTAATGAAGAGAATCATAATTTGGCTATGTATTAGTGATCATTTTAATATAAAATGCATTATTATCACTTTTTGACATAACAATCATGATTTTGATATAGCAACTGCATGTTATATCAAAATGATAAGGCCAAATAAGACAACAGGGTGTTTAGCATCCCAAATTTGTTGGTCTCCTAAAAGAAAACAACAAAGTAAAGCCTTGTTGCTCATCGGAAATCAAAAGTAGCAACTGAAAGTTTAAATTCAATACAATTATAAGTGTTCAATGTGACCCCCCCCCCCTCCAAAACCCCCACAATTGTTTCTGCATGCCTGATAGGAAGCTTTGGTTTAGTTTAGTTATATTTTCGTCCAGTTTCAAAGCAACACTAGGAATATTCTGGGAAGTATCTTGTAGTTTTAAACCATATTCAGATGACAAAGACGACACCAGAGCTGAAACTCCATCTCCAAACTTCCACATTACACCAGCGGTAGGACGTTTGGACCCGACGGATTCAAAGTGCACCAGGCCACCGCGGCCCTCGATGGAAAGTTTAGGAAAGATGAAGATACGCGTGTATGGGATATTTAATTTTTTTTCTCCCTGGGACGACATCAAACAGCAGATGCTTGTTCCCCTGCTATCAAATGTTGTTGATAAGATATGCACATCTGCAGGATTTCAAAGCGTCATCACCAAGATGCTGAAAAAGTATGGGATAAGCTAACGGATTGCCTTGATATCATTAGCATCTTTAGAGGAGCTGCCACTGAATACTTACAACTCTGCTGAATTTCAACTGTTATTTGTAATTCCCGAAGAACAACAAGGTTGCACTTCGCTTTATTTTCTTTTTAACAGTCGGGAATAGTTGAGATATTCATTTATAATCACCCCATAGCTTGGCGAAAAATGAGAAATTCACAGTTCACATGGGTGGTGGTACAGTCACGGCTTCGAAACCGGAGGGCTTCAGGTTCGGGACCCAATTCTACCGAATAACCATCGTTTATTCGATCGATCTGATGCACGCTAAATCCGTCGGGACCAAACGTTCCCTCACTGGTGTGGTGTACAAGTTTGGAGATTGGGGTCCCAACTCAGATGTCTTCCTCGTCATCTGATCGCGTTCAAAATTACGAGGTCCACTCCAAAATAGCTCTAGTGATGCTTTAAAACGTGACGTTAATATAACTAACTTCACAGTTCACATCTGAAAATATTATTTTAAAGTAATTTGTGGTAATGTGGCAATCACCTGATAGTAGCTACTGTCGATTACCAATTGCCTTAAGCTAGTAGAAAAAGAGCATATTGAAGTCATTGCTGTATTTTTTTTACAGGTAAAATAAATAATAAAAGTCAAAAAAAGTTATAATTTTTAAATAGTAACCCGAAAAACAAGAAATTGAATCTTTCAGTTCAGACCAAAAAGGAATGGCATTTCTTGAAAAGTTTGTTATTTAAGTTAAAGTTGGAGACTCTTCTGTCTCGGCAACATTTTCCGATAGCCATCACGGTTGCCATGGAAACGAATCGTCTTCCAAAAAGTTTCATTCCTTCAATAAAAGAAACTTTTTTTTTTTTTTCCCATACCGTTTCCTCTTGTTTCTTCTTATGACAAAAAATCCCATGAGTTAAATGCAAATTACGATACACTTTTGAATGACGCAGACGAAAAATATTGAAACAACCGGAAAATTATTTGAAATAAGCGGCTTTAATTAAAAATTTGCTAAAGCGATAGAAATGTTTGCAGTAAAATTTTAAGTGAAAAGAATATATTTACAAAATTCAACGTGACGGCCGTACTGGCAATACTTTGCGTATGGTTAACAGGCTTCGCGTAGATTTAATAGTGTTAATAGTTTCATAGTATTTTTATTATTATTATTTATTTATTTGTCTAGGGAATCGAATGCAAGTATTTGCTTATTTATATATGCAACGTGAAGTTGGCAATTGAAACAAGGGAAGGAGTAAGCCCTAGAATACTCTCTCATAAACTTGCCTTGCATGGCAATGGCATTCATAGCTACGAAATATTTTTTGGCATGAATTTAGCATTTTTATTGAGTCTATAATGTCATCTTTGGCGAGTATTTTGATGATTAAACACTGGCGAGTATTTTGGTTATTAATCATTTACATCACTGGCGAGTGTTTTGGTGATAATCAGACGCGTTTTTCTCAACCGATTGGAACAAAGATTTGACATATAACGGCACTTGTAGTCACAAAATCTTTTACTAAATTTGATATATTTGAATAATTGTTATTGTTTTTTTAACAATCGCGTTAACATGTTTCTGAAAATACAGACCGAAAGACAATCAACCCATTGTAGTATTTGATAGGTGTCTATAGATATTAAATTTGTGTACCGAATTACGTTCATATAGCGCTCTCCATTTTGTAGTTATCGTGTTAATTTATATTCGGACAGGCAGACAGACTTTGTCTGGACGAATTTTGCTTACATTTTGATATAAATCTACAAATATGTTGTAAAGACAGTATACTAAATTTCATCTGTCTAGCTCAAAGCGTGTTTCAGTTATCTTTGTCACAGACAAATAGACAGATGGACATTTTCCAAAAAATGTGTTTTTCGAACTTAAAGGAGGTCTAAAACATGAAGATTCGTCAAAATTTCGAATTTGAATTTTTGACGATTATTATACTTTTACTTATACTACGTATACGAGGAAGTAAGATATAATGCCTCAAGAACAATACGCACAGTTATAAATTCAAGACACATTTGAATGTACATAAATTCTCCGATGAAGGTTACCCCTTATAACATACAATTTTCTACACATGAGACATGTTCACAGAGCTTAACGAGAATCTACTGCATCTTTTCTTTCTTTTTTTTTTTTTATTTACAAATAAGAAACCGAAAGTCTTTATTGCTCTCGAAAATGTAGCAACTGACTCATTCTCAGGAGAACAAAGAAATACTTGAACCCATATGGGGCAATTTTTTTGACAAGATTGCTCTATTGTGTTCCCTCTGACGATTCTCACTTTTAAAAAAAATATATTGTTACGAAATTTTCTTTACCGGGGTTCGTTTGGATAGTGGGAGTGATATGGTGTGGAGAACGCTCAATAATCAGGCAGAGGTAGAATAAAAACAACGACGTTTATTTACACGAAGACACACAGGACAGCACAAAAGCGACAACTATATACAGCACAGAAGACGATTACCTTCACCCGAGACGTGTAGCATACAACAGCATACACAGCAGCATACAACCAGAATCTACTGCAGACAGTAGCGCACAGCTCAGTTCAGCACTAGCTTGACTCAGTCGCTTCCGACTCCTCCGTCTTCTACTTCTCCGACTCTGGCTCGGATTCCTGACTTCTACCTTCGCTGCTCTCGAACTCGGACTACTGGCTTTTCCGCTCCGTCCTCGGACTACTCCGTCGTCTCTCCGACTACTGGCTTCGTCGTCTCCCCGTCCGACTTGACTTGCCTGCTCTGGCAGCTGTGGACCCTTTTATAGGTCTCAGGAGGCGGGGCTAGAAGCCTCTCAACCAATCAGGAACGTTCCAGGCGTATCTCGGTTCCTACTGGACGGATCGGGAAAATTCTCGAAGTTTCGGGTATTATCTATTTTGGCGCCAAAGTCGCCAAATTTGTCGCCAAGCTCTGGGACCTCCGACGCGCTAGTCCCATTCAGATGACTGTAAAAATTTCTTTCTATTGATGGAATAAACTATGCTGGGAAGCCGAATTGCAGGTTTGTAACAGTATCTCGGATGTTGTGATCATCGTTGAAAAAATTAGACAGAAACTACTCAACACTGTTTTCATTTTGTAATTTCATTATCCTTAATTCTGTCCACTATGATGCATGGCAAGTACGACTATGAATAAATTTAGCAAATAATTTATTAATCTGTATAAATGTGTTTCTAAAAAAATGCGTTTCTTCATAATAAATGCACACTCACTCAATAATCCATTCGATTCCTTTTCCGAGCGTTTTTAAATAATAAAAACTATATGGCCCGTTTAGCAGCTAGTTACTCCAGCAAGATTCATTTGAACTAGCAACAGTACCAATATATCCACCACATTTCCCTTCATGGAATTTCATTCTCTGGAAATGTTCAATCCAACGACACAACGATCCATTCCACAAATAGCCCCAATTAGTTTTGTTCTGTAAGCAGAGAACAGAATCAAGAAGGTAGGTATTTCCGAAAAGCTCGGTTCTAACTATACATCCGCTGTTTCTTCTCCTCTGCAGTGCAAGATAAAAGGTTGGTTCTCACGAAATGTCAATGTTCATTCCGATGCCACCATCTTTCGGGCTTCTTCTTTAATGTGAGTTTTAGTGAAGGAGACTAATAAAAGTACCCGGATGTAACTTTTTCCTCTGACCCTATGTCTTAAGTTTATTACAAGACAGGCTAGCATGTCGTTCTAAATAAATATTTAAAAAATATCGAACTATGGGCAGATGTACATAAGAAACGAAATGAAAACTTTCATACCTTAGCATGAACTTGACTGTATATTATATCTATAGAAAATATAAAATTAAAAAAATAACAGGGCTTAGCTTAGCTTAGTTATATTAACGTCCCGTTTGAAGCAACACTTGGGCTATTTTGGGACGAACCTCCTAATTTTTGAACCGTGGTCAGATGACGAGGACGACACTTGAGCTGGCACCACCCCCCTCTCTACACCACACCACACCAGCGGGAGGACGTTTGGTCAGGACGGATTTAACGTGCAACTGACCCCCTTACACGACGGTTCTTCGGTGGAATCGGATCTCGAACCTGAAAATCTCCGGTTCCGAAGCCGAGACCATACCACCAGGCCACCGCGGCCAAAAATAACAGGGGTAATAGTCTGACAGAAACTCTCTCGCAACGTCCCTAATAAAAGTCTCATTCCCGCTGCCTCTCCTAAAAATTGTTGGCCTATAACTAGGCCTATAATAACTATGAACGCCACGAGTAGTCAAATTTATATTTGCAGAGTCAGATCGCGAGTATTTTATGGCTCCCGGCATATTGAAGAAAACGTAATATGAATTTTGGGGGCATTTTTATTTATGTATTTAATTTTGGACCAGTTGAAACCAAATTTCAGTACAGGATTGCTTTCAATTATTTTGATTTTTTTTTCGCGCAAATGTCATTGTTTTGAGCCAAATTAGGTGAAAACATTACCACAATCTCAATAACAAGATAATAAAATAAATATCATTCATATTACTGTTTTTATTCACTATTGAGTTATAGTATTTTGTATGCTTGCCGACCGACAGATGGTTAACCGGTACACGAATCTGATTCAAAATTTGATATAGATCTACACTTTAGATGCTTAAGCTGTGCACCAAATTCCATTCATCTAGCTTTTTGTATCATCCAATAATTGTGCTCACTTGTACTCGGACAGCCAGACAGACAATTTGTGAATGTATACTTTGTAATGCTTTCTCTAAAATATGATTTCAAAAGCCACATTTAAATCGTTATTATAAAAAAAAAAGTCTATCACACAATCTAAATATTTAATAGAATTGAAGTTAAGGTACCAGCTTAGATTATAAAAAAACTGTCAATTCTAACCAACTTTTTAATTATTTTAATTTCAGTATATCCATGGAATACCGCCACGCATTACAATATAACGTCCTCATATTTTAACCTTTTCTTTTCAATTCCACGTATTGGAAGTATACAAAAGGAAAATATTGTAACCATGAAAAATTTCGACTATGATATTTAGACAAAACCTCCATGTTTCAGACACATTTTTGGAATTAATTAAAAATAAAACATTCTTTGGCATTCTTCCGGATTATAGGTAAACACATTAATTACAAAATGCAAAGAGTTGAATGCATAAAATTTAATGCAGATTTTTGAAAAACAAATCCAAAATCCGTATGAAATTTTGAACCATTCCGTTAAAAGGTTCGCTGTCTGTTGGTCGGTACATTACTTGTTCTATTAATGCGATAACTCAATTAAAATTTGGTATGTGATCTCGATGTTAAAATTTGAATCTTGTGTCAAATTTTGTCCAGTCGACAAAAATGCGTTCAAAATGTGTATTCAAATTTCTTCATCACACAAAAAATAAATACATAAAATAAAGCTCGTGAGAAAGAAAATGAAAATCTAAGCACTCGTATTGCTTAAAATCTAAAACTTTTATGCAAGAGTACGGGAGTATTTTTATTAAAGAGGTCTGCAAGAAAATTTCGGGGAGACAATTCCCCTGGAGTAATGCATGCGTTAATCTAAATTTTTTGTTACTATTTTTAACAAATGACTTAATATTGAAGAAAATATCTGATTATCTAAAAAAAAAAAATTGAAAAACTTAGAATGCAAGCATTTGAAACGAATTTTACGTATGCCTTAACTTATTAAATATGGCAATAATAATTATATAATGTAATGTAATTATAATTTAAAAAATGCCAGAAATTCAAGATAATATAAACAAGACAATATTTGTGCAGCAAAAAATATTGACTTTACGTCACTGAATAAGCCAATCAATGAATAAACGTGGGTAGGAAGGACTATACTATTATCAAGAGAGACAGAATCTGTACACAAACTTTTCATTAAAATCTTAGCCTGAGAGACAAAAAAAAAAAAAAAACCGGTTGCTATGACAACGCCCCCTTTTATTTACTTCCTGTGTTAGAAATAACACGTTTTCTTCCTAAAAGAGACTTAGAAAAAGTGTAACATAAAAGGGATTTGACGCTGTTATAAAAAAGAAGAAGAATCAGAATTTCCTGTCCACTTTGTCTAACAGCCTGTCCATAAACTATTTTGAAAAACAGCACAAACTGACATTTTAGAAGTATATTCTTTAGATATAAGAAGCAGCTGAAATTCTAGAACAGTAAGCATTCAGCAGTTTGAAATATGTCAAGTTTTTGGATAATAAAGGCTACATTAAAACTAAAAGAGGGGAAAAATAAAGAGCTATGAATCTCTAGTCCAAAGAATGGTGCATTGATAATTTTATAAGTTTGATTCATCAAACCTTATATTACTTCCAAAAATTTATTCTTAATTATAGTACACAAGAAAAAAAATTCGAAGACAATATTTCTTTTATTACATATCGGCAGACAGAAAAGCTATATATATATATATTCCTTTTTCTTTTTTAGATTTCGAAGCAATGTAAAAATGATTTTTCTGCGATAATATGCTCTGTAATCAAGTGAAGAGAAATGTTAACATTTCGATTAAATTTCAATCAACTAAAAATTTTATTGAAATTTTCAACCACTTTTTCTCACTGATTTACAATTATAGAGAACAATAGATAACTCCAGTCAAACGGTCAAATTTACAGATATTTTGAATGATTCGCATATATTGCAATTGATTGACAGTATCCAGATTCAAAGCATTATCACGCTAAAAAAAATTATTCATGAAGGAAATATATTAAATAATCTTTTATTAATCATAAATATGAACGTGTGCGTGTTGGCACTCCAAAAGATAGCCTGTTCGGGCAAGGGCTACCAAATGTGGTACAAACATAATTCGGAAGTGGGAAAATGTGCACCTCGGAGTAATTTTTTTTTAAATCATAACTAGAATTTTAATTTATTAAAAGTTTAAAAAATGTGAAAGTTTTTCACCATGAAATTATTATAGTACAAAAAAAATCTGTATAATCTTAAAATTCAAAAATTGTCTTTTCATTACAATGACGAAATTTTCTTTTAAATGTACCCAATTTAAAACACTGCGCCTGCTTAATGTAATATAGTAGGATATATGAAAAAACATTTTATCATTTTTATCTCTTAAACGTAGTTTTCTCATTGTAATGCACTGAAAATTTGTGTTGAATCGGAGAAATTTTCATTGAGAAATCCATTGTTATTGAACAAATAACGAAAAATATTCTATGATACAAATAAATACTGAATAGTCTACCCATAATTCATGACCTTATATTTTAAATAAAAATGTTTAGCTTTTTAAGTTTTTTTTTTTTTAATCAACTGAAATTTAATTATTACAGTTCTTCAAATTTTAAAAGAGATTTTAAAAAATTAGGGAGGCGCATTAAACATTGATGAAAACGGTGTAAGATTTAAAATAATAAACACTGCATAGCTATTAAAATTTGAAGCAT
>JAPMOR010008898.1:0-11768 GCA_026543865.1 Argiope aurantia
GCTTAGTGAGACTTTTCATTGATAATTAAGAATATATTAATTTTTTTTAAGTGGAGTGAGATGCTTTTGGCAATGATAATAGTCAAAAATTCAGTTCTAAAGTGGAGTTTTAGCCAGTAAGTTTTCCATCTAATTGATAATTTAGGACATATAAAACGAATTATTTATTTTATTTATAAAAACAAACTAGAAATATATTTGTTGCTTAAAGTATTTCTTTTTCATGGCAAATCGATTATACGTTGTGATGCGATAATTTTCAAGTTCATAACCACAGGTCGATATCCTATAAAAATAATTCTGAATAAATCACTCTAAAATTAGCATAAAAGGAGTATAGGTTTAATAATTGCAGTGAATTTATTTTCAGTGAAAGATGCTAATCACAAACATTTCAAAAAATGAATGACGTGCAACTTGCAAATCTAAAAAATATAATATCTTGCATGATAAATAACTTCAAAATATAATTACTATTCCATAGAAAAAAAAATAGAATAAATAGATGTATTATGTTTGTAAATATTGTTGCATACAGCTTCATAAGAGTACAAATTTCGGTACGCCTAGAGCGAATTATAAAAAACATGCTTCATGAAAGAAGAAAAAAAGTATTTTTTCCCAATAAATTTCTGTTGGATTCATTGTTAAAGCCTAATTTATAAACTTTTCATTTTTAAAATCTACACAAGTTATACATTTTTTGTAATCAGTGAAATGCGCCTAACGTATTAGATTAAAATTGAAAGATCAGTTTTTTGAACGCTCAGATGTTTCCCAGTTTCTCTTAATTGGTGTTGAGACTTAATACTAAATACTTCAGTTCATTAAATCCTTTCATTTAATTATTTTATTGCACCAGTAGATCTGAAATGAGAATGAATCAAAATCAAGAAATTATAATTTTATTATTACAATTCTTTTTCTTAATTGCAATGCATAAATGAAAAAAGTAAAAAGCTGAAGGTGGTTCAGTAACTTCTGCAAGAGTTGTTTCTAAATAAACTGAAACACCTTTAATTCGTTCTTTTTCATTTCAAGTCTATTCTCGCCAAAATAACTCCACGTTAAAAAAATTCCGGAAAGTGCTATGAAAACTAAAGACGATATATTGATTATTACCTCTTATTATGGTTCAGTTACTGATTTCTAAACTGGTAGAGACAGAGGTAGTACATATATATTTTTTTTAATGTTAGGAAATTATTTTTGTATTTTCCCCCATCCATTCATTCATTCATATTTAGTAAAAAAGATTCTTGATACTATAAAATTTTAAAGAATATATACATTCTACGATTGGTTACTACTGGTGAAGTAATGAGATTTTAAAGACCGCTGTTTGAGAATTTTCTACTAAATTAGCTGACTCGAGATACGGTATCGTTTCCAAATTTAAATTATGCATTGTATTGCTATTTCAAAATGTTCCTTAAAATAAATTTGGAGGAAATCCCTACTGAAGGTAAACGCTTGAAATTCGATCAATTTTAATCAGGAAACAGTAAAATTTTCTTAACGTATTGTTAAGGATTCACTTCCTCGTCCGTACGGGCTCTTTTACAATTTTATGCAGAAATACAGTCCTTTAGTAGGAAACGACGACGACGTTTATTAACACAAAAGACACGAGTACACAGAGACGACGATTATGTACAGCCGAGACGAACACACAGCAAACAGTAGCCCATAGGTAGTAATCGACCACAGCACACAAAGTGGCAGACAGAATTCAGGAAGAGAAGAGGTCCTCGGAGCTTCACACTACGGTCTCTCCAAACGGCTGAAATTCTCCACTGTCTTCTCGCTTTAGTTGTATCCAGCTGCCAACACACTATTACATGACTGGCTTATTCCTCACAGGACTCGATGCTACAACAGGACTTGGCGCACAGCCCAATTCAGCAATAGCTTGAGTTCCACACAACGCAGGCACTTAGTCGGATTATTCCGCCATTGCTTAGTTTCCTCTCAAAGACTCTGTTCTTGTCTTCGATTCCAACTCCGATTCTGGTTCCGTTCATTTCGGCTTGAGATTGCCGGCCTTTTATAGTTCCCGGGAGCGGGCCGAGAAGTTTCTGGACCAATCAGGAGCATCTCAGTTCCTAATGGATAGATCGATAAAATTCTCGAACTTTCCAGTAATTTCTATTTTGTCGCTAAGCTGAGATCACAGACGCGGCACCCGATCAGGGCTGATCGTAAAACAGTCTTTCTTGTGATGCTACAGGGGTGTTTGTGCTCCAGGGAAACAACGGAATTCCGGGGATTTTGAACTTCGATACCCGGAAATTCCGGGGATCGTCGTTCAAAAGGAAGTAGGAATAATAATGAATTATTTATTTTGATCTGGGTAATTTTGTTTGCTTTGAAAGCAGAAAACGTAAGGTCAGTGTGTGTGGTGAAAACTTTTCCTTTCTTTCTCCACAGGCAGTGATAATGCGTGAAAAGGGGGAAAAAAACTTTTTTTGTTCTTTCCTTATTGCGAGTTATGACTCATTCCCCCGGTTCTCGGACATTCTTTTCTGGATTCTTTTCGGTAAGTAGGCGCGGCAGAAAAAAAAGGTAGAGACTTCGTTCGACCAGATGTGCGATCACGTGACTCTGGTTCAAAGGTCTTATCTCTCCTGGTGTGGCGCCAATAAGTAGAGAAGGGGGGTTTTTCGCCGTATTAGCTATTTGTCATTGATCGCTTCGCAACTTTTTTTCTTCGCTGTGTAAAATTTTCGTTTCATTTATTGAAATATTTTTTTTATTTATGTACGCAAGAGAATTTCACTATGAAATTTCTCGATATAAATAATGATAATATACAATTAGAAGAAGGTGTCCGGAATGCATTTAGGTGGAATTGGATTGAACGGTGAGATGGTAATGGGGATACCATCGGCACATGGTGCAAGAAAATAAATGTTGCTGGACAAGCATATTTTGTTTTTTGTAAATCACTGCTGAAGTTTGGTGGGGAAAGATTCAAGGCTTTCACAAATCATTCTAAAACTGTGACGCACATAAAATATTCAAAGTGCATTAGACATTCAATGACTTTAAGTAATTATGCTAATTCAAAAAATACTGATGACTTACTGGAGACTGATGCTCGGCCATTGGATATAGTGACAAGAAAAGCACGCCAAGAGGTATTAATAACTTCGTTTATCGGAGAGAATTCTCTTTCTTTCAATGTAGCTCCCAATTTAATTGAACTCTGCAAACAGTTGAGCTGCGATCAGACGGCACTAAACTCGTTGGAAATGTCCAAGGACTACTGCATGTTATAAGATGAAATATGAGCTCGCAAAAACTATTAAGGAAAATATCATTAAAACTTTAAAGGAGACTCCATTTTCTCTAAATTTGGATGAAAGTACTAGCAATGCTCAAGAAAGTGTACTGGCACTATTGGTGCAGTTTTATTACAACAATCAAAATGAAGTTGTAGTTCATCATTTTGCATCTCTAAAGATGGAATCTTGCAATTCAGAAGCTGTCTTTAAAGCAGTTGTTAATACTATTGAAGATAATAATATTCCATGGGCAAACTTAATTAGTGTATTAATGGACTCATGTAACACCATGCGTGGGGAAAAAAAAGGTGTTGAAACCAGACTACGATCAAACAAAGCACCCCACTTATTAGATATTGATGGTTGACACATATCACACAGCTAATAACTGTGCAAAAAAAAAATTGCTTCATGTTTTGATAGATACTTAGAAGATTTGTTTGATGACATCTATTTTGATATGAAAAGCTGCAGTAAAAGAGAAATTTTTCAAAATCTGTGAATCCCTTGCCATTAAAAAACTTAAGCCCTTGAAGAGACCAGACCATAGGTGGGTGTACATTTTATGTGTTTTAGAAAGAATCAAAGATCTGTGGGATGCTCTTATTGCATTTTATTTTCACTATTTGGATAAAACTGATAAAGGGGATTATTTTTCTTATGTTGAAACTATACAATAAAATATTTCTGCAGCTCAGAAAAAAATTGTTGAAGGGGTGTATTCTTGCTTGGATTCCCAACAACTTACAAAGGATGCTTTAGCTCGGAAAAAAAATACTAAATGGGTTATTTGTTATGCAAAACAAAACTTTATTGCATATGGCATTATATTCAGCAGTATTACCAGAGTTCAACACATATATTAAATTATTTGAAACAAAAAAACTAATGCTTCATTTAATACATTCCAGTATTTATAAATTGATGGCAAAATTTTTCTCTTTTTTTTATGAAGCCAGAAAATATAGAGTGCACATCTTATAATGATTTATTAAAGGTTGATGTCACAAATCCAGAATTCCATCTACCTAGCAAAGTAATATTTACTGGTGCAGAAGCTTCCACTCTCCTGAAGAAATTATCAAAAAATCATCCAATAGCAAAAGAATTCCAAATTTCTCTGATGAAAACTTATACTAATACAGCACAGCATATGAAACAGAAATTACCCCTTAAAAATTCATATCTAATTAGTTTTACTGCATTAGATCCAGAGCTAAGAGGTAAAACCAGTACAATATTAGCTTTTGAAAAATTATCATCTTTTATGTCCCATATTTTTAGTGATAATGAAAAGTCAAAAGTAGAAGCTGAAATAAGGTTATACCAGAGTGATATTGATATCACCAAAGAAATGCTCTACACATCTGATGAAAGTGGAAATCAAGTCAAGTGTACAATTGATAAATATTTGTCTAAAGTTTTTAATTTAAAAGATGATTTCACAAATGATTATAAGTATCCTACATTGGCTAAATTGGTCAAAGCCTGCCTTAGCTGCTTCCATGGTCCATTAGTGGAAAGTGCATTCAACTTAATGGATACACTTGTCACTGACTATAGAACCTCTCTTAAGATTGATTCCCCAGATGCAGTGCAGACTATTAAATATGATTTAATGGCTTCTAAAGAAACCTCATGTGAAAAATATGGCTCAAAAAATCCAATAACTGATCCAATTCACAAAGATCTCTTACTGAATAGGAACAGAAGTTGGAAAACATATCAAGAGGACTTAAAAACATGTATTTCAGATGAGTCGGCTATAAAAAGTCTCTGAAAAACCTTCTACATTAGCAAAAAAGCAAACTGCTTCTACCTCTGCATGTGCAGTTCTCGAGGAAATTTCTTCAACTGTAAATGAGGAAAATAAAAGTCAACCTTCCTGGAATTATGAAGTTCACCACAAAAGAAAGACAAGCCCACAAACATCAGAAAATAAAAAAAAAACAGCAGAAATTAGATAATGTTTTTTAAAGAATTAATTCAGGTAATTTAAAATATTGACATAAAATGTAGTAGTTTATATGTTTGAAAATTTATGGTTATTAATTTTGCAAAAAAAGTAATTCATTGAACTTTTATAATTAGGTCATTCAATACTTCATAATTGTAATTTTTCATTCCCCCCCCCCCTTCTCGAAACTCCAAAATGTCGGTAGTAAGTCCGTAAAAGTTTCAGGGGATTTTTTTGGGGTCCCACAAACACACCTGGATGCAACTATTAGTGCTGGGAAGCAACATTACAGGTTTGTAGCAGGTTTTATTGCATCAACATTTGGTTATTTAAATGAGACTAATGGTAATTAAAAAGAGTTAGGAGTTTGTAACTTTATCAAAAACGCCAAAATGATGAAAATAACAAAATATAATTAGTTCCATCATTTAAAGCATTTTTCCCAACTGCAACTTTGTGTCAGTCTCCAAGGACAAAACAAATAGCTTTTGGGCCATTCCAAGAGAGGACAATCAGTGTAGTATTCATTTGAAAATTTATGGCGACGGATTTTTTTTTTTTTGCGTCAAATTAAAAAGTTGAACCTTGCGTAAGAAATTGCAAATGCTTCTTTTTACTGAAATATTGGAAGTCAGCAAGTATCTTATTGTAAATTCACAACAAAATGATGAAAATTATACTATGTCAATATGGATAAAGCTCGGTTGTTCTGAGAAATAGTTCACTTGATACAACTGGTGGGGACGTTCTTGTAACTTTCTCTCAATACGATCTACGTCGTGTATAATTTCATCCATTATGGATGAGAATTAAGTATTTATTTTGGGACAAAACCTTCTTCCGTTTCCTGATTACGTCCAAAGTTTGACATAAATAATTATTTTTGTTATGGAGGTTGCATCCTAAATGACATATATGTAGTATATTGCATTTATAAGTTGCCTCTTAATTATAGTGTAGTAGCCCTTATACGAACTACTTAAATATTTTTAACGTGCAGAAATAAAGAAGTGGTTCTAACAAAAATCCTGCTTTTTTATTTTTTTTCTATAAATATTTTTTCTCTATAAATATATACTTTTATATTTAAAGTAATATAATTCTTAAGAGATTTAATGTCGTAAAACAATGGGAGTGGTTCCCCCCAATTCTTTATTCAAATGAATTTCTTTAGACGCATTTTCCCCCCAGTCGATTTATATGAAAACTGGACACAGAATAAATACAACCGTAGTCAGAAAATAACACACCAAATTTGATATATTTGAACCATTGCATTTACATGTTTCTGAAAATACAAATAATGAAGCCTTCTTTGGATTTGTCCTAAAATCTGAATGATGTCTTACTGCATAAACTTTAAATCTGTGTACCGGATTTTATTTATCTTGCTCTCTTCCTATTTGCTAATTTTTATTCGAACAGACTTGCATTTTTGAAAGAAAAGGCAGAAATTTGATAGAAATCCACAAATTAGTTTAAAATATATATACCAAGTTTCATCATTTAATACGAAGCATTTTTGAGTTATTTTTCACAGATGGACAAACAGATAGACATTTTCCAAAAATCTGTTCTTTGAAGTGAGCGAGGTCCAAAACGTGGAAATTTCTCGAATCCGAATTTTTTGACGATTAAAATACTTTTTCTATACTTCATGCACGAGAAAGTAAAAAATTCTTAGTTATTGATTAGTTATTGTATAGTTATTGATTAGAGTATCCAGTCGTTTTCGCATTTAATAAAACGTTTTCTTTGACTTTCTGTAAAGCTGAAGTAACTATCTTTGCGCATCAATTCTGTAAGAAATATGCTGACTTAACGTTTATTGTAAAGATTCGAACACGAAAGTAGTTAGGGAACCGGCTAGAATTCGAAGATAGATTTTTTTTAAAATACAGAAAACAGATAATGAATTGAAAATTTCAAAAGAAATATTGCTTCCTGTTCCTAATACTAACAATAAAAGTGAGCGTGTGTGTTTGGCACTGAGTATACTAAATTTGTTTGTCAAAATGTACCATTAAATTTATATAATATAGGAAGTTGGAAATGTGCACCGCGGAGCGATTTGTTTGATATTTTAATTTATAATAAACTAGCCACCTTTGGCGAACCAGCTGGTCGCCAAATCTTAATGCTCTTTCAAATTTTAATAATTAAATATTTTATGCAACTCTTATTTTTATAGCTTTTTCATCAAAATATTTTAAAACTTCAAATTTTGATAGTCATATAATTAATTCATAATATTATAAATGCCTTTAGTCGTAACGTAATGTGTATCTCTCTAATTTTCTGTTATCTCCCGTAGAATTTATGCTTTAAGTTAAAGTGTAAATGATTAAAGTGCAATTGATATAGAACTTTTTTTTTACTGAAACGAAACATTTTTTTAAATATGAGTACTGAAAATCGAATCGCTGAGTATTTAAACCTTATGGACACTAAAGAATATATTTCTTAATTTATATAATATCTCAAGCTCTTCAATAAAATTTTCTCAGATTCATCATGAAGGGATCGATTAATTAGCAATGTTTAGTTTTAAATGCATCAAACACTAAGAAAATAAACAGAATCGTTTAAAATAATCGGTCGAAAACAGGTTAAAAAAACTACTTACAAAAAGATGTACTTAAAACTACAAGCATATACAAGAAATATATAACTAACATAAATAAAATTTAATTACAAAAGCATTCAACTAACCTAAAAATTTAAATGCAGTCCGCATCCATTGAAAATAGTTGTCAACAATCAGAACACAATGCGCATGCGTGAATTTTCACCGCCAGTTATGGTAACGCAAATGCGTGAATTTTTCGACGCCAGTTGGGGTAACGCTATGCAGATTAGAAAATTTTAATTTCCTTTTTTCTGTTTTAATTCAAAAGTACTTCAGAATAAATCTGAAAGATCGATTAATTAACAATATTTAATTTAACATACATCAAACCTTAAGAAAATAAACAGAATCGTTTGAAATAATCGGTCGAAAAATATGACGCCTAACCTCATTAGCGTGGGGAAAAAAACTGAAGCCTTACTCATTTGGCGGAGGGAAAATGAAGATTTTTTTGGCGGGAAAGTTAGCTTTAAATTAATAATTAAAATTCTAATTGAAAAAAGAAAGGGACCCTAGGTGCACATTCCCGACATCCAAGGTATTACATGTACCAAATTGGTAGCTGTAGGTCAAACAGTCTGGCTTGTAGAGCGCCAACACACACACACACACACATTGAGCTTTATATAAGTATAGATTAAGCCGAATTTTGAAATTTTTTTCCACAAAGAATTTTGAAAATATTATTGCACAAAAACGAAGTGTATGCCATTTTAAAATTATATCAATTTAATAATAGTTCACATTTTTCCTGAATTACGGAATTTTTTCTGAACATTTTTAACCTATTTGCAGTCTATTGCCTTTATCTTCTAATTCAATTTTCCTTGCTTCATCAAGTATTTTATCACGTAATTTTTTTCCATCTTCAGACCTTAAAGAAAAATGATACGGTTTATTATCCATGGGGCTTTCTAGAAGAATAAAAAAGTACTCACTTTTCATCGCACATTTACGTTTCTAATAGCGCGTTGATATCACGGGATTGGTCCAGGATTATAAAGTTTCATGCAGGCAATAAATAGAAGATACGTCAGGCAGTTAGAATAATTGGGCTTTAATGTCTGACAAATCAAAGGAATAACGCAGCTAAGCAACTGAACCGACATCAAATATAATCACTACTTCCGGAGAATCTGCTGCTTAAACTATCGGGAGTGGTCTTTCCAAAACTTTCTCGCGTACTCTTTATTAAACTGTCATACTAGAGAACGCCCGTGCGTGCAATAGTTACGAAATATTAACTTTGGCGTGAATTTAGTATTTTTACTGAATCTCATGTTGTCCTTGGTGAATTATTTGGCGATTTATCCCTGGCATGCATGAATAGTGTTCCAAAATCGAGTTTGTATTTCAGACAAGTATTTCCCTACCGATTAGAACAAAAGTTTGACACAAAACGGCACTTATATTCACAAAATCAAGTACCAGATTGAATATATTTAAGTCACTGCGTTTATGAATTATTGAATTAGTTTCTGAAAGTTCAGACCGACAGTCAACCCGTTGATGGATTTGGCACAAACTTTGATAAGTTTCAAAACTATAGAAGTTAAATCTCTGTTCCAGATTTTATTTATCTTGCTGTCTTTGTTTTATAAGTATCGTGGAAAATTATATTAAAGCAGCTGGACTTTCTCTGAACAGATTTTATTCAAAATTTGATATAAAACTGCAAATTCGGTATAATGACCATATACCAAATTTCATTCTTCTAGCTCCTATCGCTTTTGAGTTACCTTTGTCACAGACAGACGGATGGACTTACATTTTCCAAAATTGTTTTTTTCTAAATCAAAAAGGTCTAAAATATGGAGATTCGGTAAATTTCCAGTTCAAATTATTTTGAGGATTATTATGCTTTCTCTATACTACATAGTCGAGAAAGTAAAAAAAGTCTGCTAGTGATGAAAAAGCACTTAGAATTTCGTAAAAATAGCCTATTTATTCGGAAAGATATAAAGGTTATTTTTTAATCTGACGTTTTTCTCAAGTTTTTTTTAATAAAATGCAGAATTTTCAATCAAATAAAAATGCAGAATGTTTGAAAAAAATTATTGCATTATATTAACATATAAAATGAATGCTGTAAATATTCAATGACATATTATTTTTTGTAAATGCATTTTAATTGTGTATGCGTGAAATACAGCATATTTGCTCTTTCAAAAATCAAATATATTGGGTAACTGTACAAAAACTGCGACTGAATACATTCGACATTCTGAGAAGTTATCGCTGTTTCAGTGATTTAAATTTCATCTCTCTTAAGTTAAAAGATGGAACTTTTTCTGTAATTATTTAAACTTGAATCTTTGAATAAAACATCAAATTCTATGCGAGGTTAGACATAAACTAAATCTTGCAAGTAACGGAATCTTGCAAGTAAATCTTCATATTTGCAAGTAACGGACTGGACAGAGTATTTAAATTCACATTAACATATTTTTTAAATTTGTGCAAAAAGTGAACTTTTAACAATTATGCAACTTAATTTACGATACAATTAAAAGCATGCGGGCTACTTGTAGGTTTAATTTGTGCGCTAATCGTGAAAGGGCATCGACAACATTCATTGCTGTGTGAGGAATGAAGGAATCAAGCTCATTAATTTTCAGCCTGATTCCGCCGGGATTCAGCGCCGTTCTAAAAGAAAATCAGAAACGGCTATAGAGAGTTGTCCAATTAGAAATTTCCGTTCTCTTTTCTTATGTTTTTAGAAATTTGACTGCATTGCACAAGATTTTGATCTCATTTCCATAAAATAATTGGGGGGTTGAATAGAATGTTGCCATCAGGGACAGAGATTCCTTGTTTCCTTTTGCAAGAAAAACATGCAGTTTTTTTCTTTCAATCACATTATAATTGAAATCACTTAGTTGGAAATCTACTGTTTCTGCAAATATTAATGGATTATTACATAATTAAATTTCTTGTTATTTGAGAACTTAATTTACAGCACTTTGTATTATGTATTTACAAATTAAGAGTAAAGAGGTTTGTGTAATTATTATGAAGTAGGGTGTGTAATATATTTTTAATCTTAATTAGAATTCGGTATTACTGTTCCAAATTCAAACAATAGCAGTGTGTTTTAAACCGCACCTTTTAGTTGCTCTTTAGAGAGGGATTGAAATTGTTTCGCTGCATTAAGAGTTTTAATGGCATTTATATGAAATTTTTTATAAGTTGCCCTATATATTCGACTTTTGAATTATAAAAGGCAAATATGCTATAATTCACTCATGCGTAGTTAAAATTATTTTTCTAAAACAGTCATATCTTTGAATATTTATTGGAGAGATATGAGAACAATTAGGCATTTCACGAAATCAAAGTTTGTAAATTCCAAAAAAAAGTAGTAATGAATTCTAATTAATCCTTTCTGGGTAAAGCTTATAAATGTGAATAGATTTCGTTATAAGATACTTAGGCGTATTATGAGCCACCAAAATTATTCTTTATTTCCTTCCATGCAGTTGAAAATATCCAAATAGTTATAAAATCCATATCCTTTGCAATTCCGTGCTTGACTTCCTCTATATCGATCAAACAGTCTTATTGACGCAATCTTTGACGCAATCTCAGATGAAAAACCAAAATGGGACAAAAAAAATTAGTAAACGAGAGGCGGCCACAGAAAAAGATCTTAAAATGGATGGATGAGCCAATCCATCTTAGGGAAATGTTGGTTGAGGCAATCACTCACAAACTTTGACATGCAATATGGTAGTGGTAATAACTTCCTTTTTAGATAGGGCGCTCCAAATATCAAACTTTGGAAAATCACTTAAAGTTCGGCGGCAGCTTGTGGCGTTTCACTGCCCCCCATTCGATAGTTGTGACGATTCACACCGCTTGATATTCGAAAAATTGATGAAATCAAGAACAAAAA
>JAPMOR010008920.1:0-14224 GCA_026543865.1 Argiope aurantia
ACAAGGAATTACCCCAAAATCACGAAACACATTTCATTTATTTAAATCAATGCTGTTTTTAAAAGAAATAAGCTTTTACGTGCATGCGAAGCGCAGACCGACAGATGGTCAACCCCTTGACGGTTTTTGTTAATATTTTGAACTGATCTATATTACGGATGTTACATCTGCGCACCAAATTTCATCTCTCTAGCTCTTTACCATTTGTAGTTATTGAGTTCACATGCACGCGAATAGCCGGTCAGACTTCATTTGAACGGATGTTTTTCAAACAGAGATCTGAAATGCAATGTAAAGTCGGCATACGGAATACTAAATTTCATCCGTCTCGCTCAAAACAATTTCTTCATCATTGCGTTCACAAACAAATACAATTCGAAAAATATATATTTTAGGAATCGGGATGTCGAAGATATGTAAATTCGACAAAATGTCGAGTTTGAAATGCGTGATAATCCTATTATCTTTTTGTATTCGTTATATACAAAAAGAAATGAAACCATAAAATGAAGGTAAAAATGAAATCTAGATCTCAATTTATCGAAAATATAAAAATAAATTATTAATTGAGTAATTATATTCAACACGTATGGCATTGAAATATTTCGTCATATTCAGTTAACAGGTTAATCAATTGATGTCCATAGCACTACAGCTGGAACTGAAAGGAGTATTAAAACTACAGATTTTGGAAGCATACGCCTTAAATTTCCGCGATATAAATAAACTAAGAAACTTCAGAAAATGAACAATTAAAGAGCAACTGTTCAAAAATGAGTAACTCGGGGAATTTTAGCACAGACATGATGTGCACAGTTCATGAATTATAAAATATACAAAAAGACAATAGATTATCCAATAAACTACCTTTACAGTTTAAAGCTACATGATTAATTTAATTATATTAACGTTTCGTTTTACGAACAAATTTTATAAGCTAAAGCTATTCTGAACGGCGTTCAGATGATGAGAGCATACTGAGCTAGAATCCTCTCTCCAAACTTGCTCACTACACCAGCGTTAAGACAAATGGCCTCGATAAATGTAATGTGCCCCATATAAGCTTAACCGGTAGTTTTAAGATAGAATTATGTCTCGAAATCGCGACCATCGTGACCTAGAACTATGCGAAAAAGAATGATAAAAGTAAAATAAAAGAGATTCGAACCTTTAATTCTCTTCATTATGACATGAAAATATTTCAGAATTAATTCATTCATCTTTAATTTTTCTTGTAAGCTATTTTTAATTTGTAAGTAAGTGCATTTATTTCTTCATGTGTAAACATAAATCTTAGAGTAGATAAACTCAAAGAATTCCTTTAAAAAAAATGAATATTTTATAAAAATAATTAAAAGTGGGAAAAAAATTGTACAAATTTCGAATGAGTATAACTTGAGGAATATAAATGTGACCAGGAATTTTATGATTGTATAAAATGTTATAATATACACCATATTTACTGAAGTAAATGTTGCAATGCTGGGAACACAATCTTAGTGAACATACATTATTCAAGAAATGATTTCGTGTGAAATCTGATAGCTGCCCGATGATCAACCTTTTAGAAAGCTCTGAAGAACATTTTTCATCGTCCATATTGCAATTTTCCGATAGTTTGACAGCTTGTAGACATTACCAAGTTAAAATTTTATTCGATATTTTTTTCTTGCCTTTTTATTTTTCCTTTTACACGATTCTTTCTTTATATTCAGGAATTTATACCTGAAAGTGTGACATTTTTTTTCTTTGCTTTCATCTGAACAGGATAGTTTCATTGAAACCATCTTGTTTATTTCTTTCATAATATTTGAATAAAAAAAAGAAATTTTTCATGTCTGGCGCAAAAAAGTTTCACATTATTATTTATTTAACATATTTTTAATAATTCGCTTTCTACTCTCTTCGTTCTGAGCAAATTTTGCAATCAATTTTAAACTAATTGTAGTGATTGGATTTTGAAGCGTTTAGGAAATAGACGTTCATAGATGGCGCTAGACAACTAGCGCGAGTGCAATTAAAAGAGTGAGGTCATTCGAGTCTTGACTCTTGGAGAAGGAGTTACTGAGCAGAGTAACTCGAACGAATCTGCAATAAATTTGTTGTTAAGTTTTCTATTTGCCTATTTATTCAAAGCACTCACGAACCAGCCATGACACTGATTTCCCCATGAGTTTTGAAATTTTGTTCTTGCATTTTGAAACTTTGATGTGAACTTGCAACTTTAAACATTAAACATAGTTCAGTATTGGATGAGAAAGAAATATTAACTCGTTTTTTCCCCGTTTATCTACTCTTTACATACTTTACAATCGATTAAAAACTTTCATTGTCAACAGATCATGCCATGCCATCCCCTGTTAGTCGCTTCTTTCTCTAAAAAAACCTTTATGTAAATAATTTTCTTGCATCTAAATTAAGTTTTTATTATTAGCAATATGATGCTTATTCTCCAAATCGACCTTTATATTTTGAGGTTTTCTACAGCAGAACTGATAAAAACTTAAGATATCTTCTTCCCTAACCTTGCACATAATAGGGTAAATGGCAAGGTATCTATGGTACTAATGCAATTAGGTTTTAGAGGCGTCCAGGATCCTATGCATGTATACACAGTCGGTATCAAAATTTCTTTGAAATAAAAGTTACTAGAATGAATTTAAAAAATAATGAATATACTGCGTTTTTATTTCTTAATTGTAAATGACTGTAAATATTAAAAATTCATCATCACACATTTACAGAACAATATGTATGGGGTAAATAATCAGTATGGATGTGTAAATTTGTATGGGACTAGGAAGAATTATTTTATACTTCTTAGTTCTTTTTTAAAAAGTAGTATATTAAAATTTTAGAAATTATTTTCTGCTTTTTAGTTTTGTGTGTATGAAATTTTGCAATCGATTTAAAACTAATTTCCCAATGAGTTAATGACTTTTCATGGCACCATCTGTCGATTTTTTTTTTTTATGGAATGTAAAATTTTTACCGAAAAAACAGAATCAGTTCTGATTCCAATCAGTTTTAATATGATCTATTTTTTCAAATAGTTCAAAGACTGATTTATTCTTACTTCCATGAGTGCATATGAAAACATTTGTGGTATATAATAATAATCCTATTCATTTATCACATCAAAATAAAATTTGAATGCTAATTTCATTTTCTTCGAAGATATTTAACGGACCTTTTAAACAAATTCCGAGTTTATTGCAGTAAACCATATAATACAAGTTTAATTATTTATGAAATCATTTTATTTTTCATTAATGGAGGTGCTATATTTTAGCATTATTAAACATTTATTTTACATTATTACAATGATTTCATTACATTTCTGACTCGTTTCAAAAGAGCAAAACTTACTTGAATATGCTGCTAATAATGTCATCAGAATATCCGTATTTTCTGCGAATAAACGAAAACAAAATTTTATATTTTAAAATTTCATATATATATGCATATACATATAATAGAAGAATGTGGGCAAAAGATGATTTTAAAAATTATAAAATTGTGATTTTTATTGATTTTTTAAATTTGTTTCTTACTCTTAAGAAATATTTAACTTTTAATTAAAAAAACAAATAATCCTGAAATTTTTTTTCTATAGTCTGAAGCTTTATAGTTTGAAGCTTTAAAAAAATGCAAAATATTTTTTTTATAAACTCCAGCTTGTACGAACTAGTGTGGTGGAAATGTAGGCCAGATGACTGCATATCTATATATATAACAAGCTATCTACATATATAATCACCATGGCATTTAAAAACTGTTTTCTTATACTTTCTGACTTTTTAGAGAAAGTCACTAATTTAAATTTGCTTGATATACACGTTTAAATGTTATGTTGTCCCAAAAATTTTAAAAATATATTGCAGAAAAGTTCCAAGTATAAAAAAATATTTCAACATTGTGATAAATTTTGCCATGCTTAATGCGATTATAGAAAGCAGAAAATGATGCATGCTGTTTAGTAAATATACATATATTTTTAAAATAAACAAAATTAATCATATGGGTTAAAATATTTCAAAAGTATTGTTCATTAATAAATATTTAAACTACGAGAAACAGTGGGCAACTGATGAAAGAGTGGAAATCGAATATTTAATTTTTGGAATGTGCAATGTCTCGGCAGTTTAGTTTAGTTTAGTTTAGTTATATTAACGTCCCGTTTAAAGCAACACTTGGGCTATTTTGGGACGGACCTCGCAATTTTGAACCGCGGTCAGATGACGAGGGCGACACCTGAGCTGGCACCCCCTCTCCACACCACACCAGCAGGAGGCAGTTTGGTCAGGATGGATTTACCGTGCAACAGACCCCCTTACACGACGGTTCTTTGGTGGAATCGGGTCTCGAACCTGAAATCTTCCGGTTCCGAAGCCGAGACCTTACCACCAGGCCACCGCGGCCTCAATGTCTCGGCAGAGTAAATTCTCTATTTTATTACGGAAATTCTTGAATATTTGCAATCCTGACAATCAATTAATCATTGTAATTCATTTTTATTTTTCAATAACCGAATGCAAACCTTTTATAATATTTGAATATTGTTTTCCAAACATCAAAATAAGCTTTGAATGAAGCATATTATAAATATCACAGCTTTGATATATAGTTTTATAATATATTAAAAGTCATAATGAAATAATTAAAAATTATTGAATGGTTTTCCTTACTTCGCTACGTAGAGATTAATGGCCATCACGACGCTGAAAAGATAAACCTGAAAAATGAAAAGAATTTGTCAAAGATATTTCACAGAAAAAAAAGCCTTTTTTATTTCTTCTCGGGAATTTTTCTTTCAAAATTACTTCATCCAAATTACCAAAGTATTTTTACTAAGTTTTGAAAAGAATATAAGGTGTTTTTTTACAAGGATCATTTATTACATGTTTTATATTATGATTGTAACATTTTTCCGCTAACCTTTTAAACCATTAAAAGATAAGTCAGAGTTAAGTTTCAAAACATACAGTTTTGTCATTTGCAAATGCCATACCAAATAAACGGTAAATAGTAAAACGATATATTTATTGAAATATATTTTATTTATTTATCTTAGTTGTGCTTATAATGAAATAAAACAAATGGGAAAATGAAATCATTATTTAAAACATTAAGAAGTAACGTTAAATAAAATGTCAATTGCAATATTCATAATCAGATAATTTTCTTTCCCAGAAATTTCTATTGCCATTTTAAATGTTTCATTTGTTTTTATTAAGAATTTTCTTTTTTGAGGTATTGTGTTCTATAAAACATTTCAATATGACAATTTTAGAAAAATCTATACTTCTATAAATTCTATCTTTTACAAAAATAGATACTATGTTGACCTATTTAAATCAACAATTTATATAGTTTTTCATGTGAAAAATATTCACATTTTTATCTAAAATATTTCGACTCTTCTTTCAAAATATGGAATTAACCTCCTATCCAGAGAGATCTCTTTCGACTTCAGGCCAATTTTATTTTCAGAATTAATTTCTAACTTTAAAATGGATCACAAAATAAATTGATAAATAAAATGCGCATCAAATGATTGATTAAAAAAAACTGCTACAAGCTTTCCAAGTTTTCTACATACTAAGTAATATGCCAATAATCTGTTCAACATATTTTAAAATCCATTTTGAAGGATGCTTTATGAATATTCCACTTTAGGTTTCTTCTCTTGTTATGTCTTTTTTTTATCTTCAATTACAAGATTTTTAATAATTTATTATAACTTCTTCTCCCTTTAAAATAGGCAAATAAAATCTGGTTCCTGTTTGAGATGAATAGCTTGGTACAACTTACTGTCACTGCGATTGGATACTTTGTTAAATGTGATATATAATGCTGATCTCCAAAAATTCAAGGGATTTGTAAAGTCCAAATTCTTTATTACGACTCATTGCATTATTTCTAAAGCTTCAAGTCTCCAATTTTGTCCATTTGAAAAAAAAAATTACTTTGAGATTCTGATTCTTAGTTTCGACAAAGCAAAGTTTTCATTTGTTACAAGTCAGTAAAAAATAGAAACATAGTAAATAATGCTTCTAATCAATAAGAAGTGAAAGAATAATTACAATTAATCCTTCCAATTATCCACCATATGTATCTTCTGGTAGTCGGAGTCATAACCCTGCGATTTGCTATAGTTGCAAGAGCTTCTATTGATCTATAATCCGTAACTGGATCATTGATGTAACATATTTAAGATGAAAAATCAAGGGAAATCGAATCGGGTGTAATTTGACCTTTTACGGAGTGTAGAAGATTAAGATCACCAGTTCCAGAGTTACTGTTATATGACGAAAAATTTTAAATTTAAAGAGATAACTAGGTTAAACATTAAAAATAAATGCAAGAATAATAATAAATTTAAAATAAACACGTGCATTTGCTTACCTCTGCGTTTGGCACTGGTTTTACAATCCCTCTCGCTGCAGCCATTCGAAGAATTGTTTCCGTAGCCTCGAGATAGAAAAATACATTAAAAAATACAAATTAGGGAATATATATACCCGTATGACATATTATTAAATTTAAAATCTACATATGAAAATTTTCCTCTCAACAGAATATAAATTAATTTTATACTTTAAATAGAGTCTTAAAAATAAAAGTAATAGCTCATAGAATGTAGAAGTAATAGTTGGCAGGTCTTATCTAAGCCTTACCTAGATTGAAACACAAATTTTTAGTTTTTTTTTTCTTCTCCAATAATAAATTAACTAAGCATGGAAAATTGGAAACTAATGTTTTCTCTATATACTTTTACAAACCTGCAATTCGGCTTCCCAGCATAGTTGGTTCCATCATCGGAAAGAATGTTTTAAAGTCATCGGTATTGGACGGAGTCCAAGTGGCGCGTCGGAGGTCCCAGAGCTTCGGGACAAACTTGGCGACCATTTGACGACTTGGCGACGAATTTGGCGATTTTGGCGCCAAAATAGATTATACCCGAAACATGGAGAATTTTCCCGATCCGTCCAGTAGGAGCCGAGATACGCCTCGAACGTTCCCGATTGGTTGAGAGGCTTCTAGCCCCGCCTCCTGAGACCTATAAAAGGGTTCGCAGCTGCCAGAGCAGTCAAGTCGAAGACAGAATGGACGGAGTCAGTCGAAGAAGAGTAGTTGGAATCAACGGAGCGGAGTAGTAGTCGGAAGCGACAGAGCAGAGTAGTCGAAATCGACGGTGAAGAACTGGTCTTCCAGGGATTAGCAGAGCAGCGACGGAGTCAAGCTAGTGCTGAACTGAGCTGTGCGCTACTGTCTGCAGAAGAGTTTTGTAATGTGTGCTGCTGTTGCACGTCATGCGGCTGAAGATAATTGTCTTCTTTGTGCTGTATATAGTTGTCGTCTTTGTGCTGTCCTGTGTGTCTTCGTGTAAATAAACGTCGTTTTATTTTCTACTGCTGATTGAGCGTTCTTTACACCATATCACTTCCACTATCCAAACGAACCCCGGAAATTTCGTAACAATACTTATACATGCACTGTTAATTAGAATTAAAATTTCAAAAAACACCAGTCGATATTATTTCTCTTTCATAACTTAGGTAATATTTTAAAATAAAAGAAACTAAACATTCTTTTTAACTGTTTTTATATTAGTCATTTTGTCCACAAATTTTAATTTGTATCAATTTTTCTTACTATCAAGATCTCACTATTTTATTTCGTCTCCATCTTTATTTAAGATTGCTTGCAATAATAGCTTACTTTATTTTCTTTTATTTTGCATTTATTTTAATGCGTATCAATACATTTCACTATAGCGAATGTGTTAAGGCCAATTTAGTATCGTAACAAAAAAAAAATTAATACGCCCGTGAAACATCTCTTATTTTCTAATTCTCTTAATTTCGTTCGATTAATGAAATATAATGGAGCTTGTGGCATGCTCCTCATGCTCATTTAAATTTCAGACAAAAAATGTTTCATTTACTCCTTTGTGTAGGATCTCTTTGGAGCTATTTTTAATTGCAGAATCATTGTAATCATATCGCAAATAATATAAATGTGAAATTTTTGATATTGATAAGAAAATCAATATTTTTAGCAATTCTTATTTCTAGAATTTTAATCAATTGTATAGAATCAGTTCATACTTACAACATAGGTTACATAGATAGCTAAAGGTAGCCTCCTGCAAGAACAAGGAGAAAATTAAAAGTAGGTTGAATTGCCACAATTTCTTAGATTTGTTCGGAGATTTGGATTAATAAAATGCTGGAAATTTTTAATGCAGAGATTAAATTCGATCATTCCAAAAATGACGGAATAATATAAAGCATAGCAAAGACGAAATATTAATTATGAATATAGAATCATTAAAATCTAATTCTGGCATTCCAACTTTATGATAATAATAAAAAAGGAAATAATGTAAAAACCGCTTTTTTAAAGTCGCAACATAAATTATAATACAATTTAATTTTATAAATAATTTACATTATTATTAAGCAAATATAAGGTAAAATTATTTCAAATATATGGTTAATCTTTTGTGCAATTGTCCTTTGAATTAACTTTTTAATATAATTTAATCCATTCTATTTAACATTTTGCTTCTGCAGTAAATTATTACTTTAATTTTACAGTACTAATATCAAGTACTTGTACACTCATGTAATGTTTTTCCTGAAGCAATATTTATGGAGATAAATATTTATAGTAAGCGATTAATTAGAGCATTTAGATTCAATTCCAAATTTGAGACAGGAAATTAAACTATGAAATTTTAGAAAATAAACTGGATATTCAAACGACTTAATCCATCAATGAAAACCATGCCTTAAAAATTATTATCACTTATTATCAAATTCAAACGACATGCGGTAAAAAGTTTCGACTTCGAAAGAAAAAAAAAGAATACGAGCTAAAATCTAAAGCTAATCTGGAAGAAATAATTCTAGATTCAATGGAAATTTAAGTATGGTTGTACGCAAGAAGTATACATTCTTCTATTTATATGGGGTAATGTTATTTTCACCTATTGCGATATTCAGTAGTACGCATGTTCTTTCACTTTGGGATTTAAAGGATGCGATTGTAAGGATTTAAATTCAAAGGATAAATTCAATTCAATTAAATCCGTACAATCGTCTCTACAACTATGCCTAAAGTATTGGGTTGTTCGGAAAGAAATTTCGTTTTTTCCCGACACAGGATTTAATTGCATTTTTTTGCACTCAACTTCACATTTAAGTCTTATATTTTTTATATGCTTTGAGAGCTCATATAGCAAGGCTTGTGTGTGAAAAATTCCAATTAATTCTACGCAGTAGTTTTTGGTCGGTGCTCTTTTAAACATGGAGAGCGATAAGCAGCATTTTCGACATATCTTACTGTTTTACTACAGAAAGGGTAAAAATGCTGTTCAAGCCAGAAAGAAATGGACCGATGTGTATGGAGAAGGTGTGTTGACAGTACGCCAGTGCCAGAACTGTTTCGCTAAATTTTTTAGACGGTAAAACCTTCACATCAAATGAGGAGGTCAAAAACCACCTCGATCCGTTTTTTGGCAGAAAAAACCAGAAATTTTATGATCGTGGAATGATGCTACTACCAGAAAGATGGCAAAAGGTGTTGGACCAGAACGGCCAATATATAATTTAATAAAGTATTTGTTTATTATACGAAAACTGTCGTTCATTTCCACACAAAAAAAAACGAAATTACTTTCCGAACAACCCAATACATAAATGCAATAACTCAAAAACGGGATTATTTAAATACATAATATTTGGTATGGGATATTGTCACTGTAGGTTTTGAGTCAAATTTTGGTTTCAATCGGGTGGCAAAAAGCGTCTAAACATAGATTTGATTTTCTAGTAGTATTCCCCGCATACCACGGATTAATATGCTAAAATGTTATGCTAAAATAAAACCTTTACCTCAAATGAGGAGGTCAAAAACCACCTCGATCCGTTTTCTGTCAACAAATACCAAAAGTTTTATAAGCGTGGAATTATGCTACTACCAGAAAGATGGCAAAAGGTGTTTTACCAGAACGGCCAATATATAATTTAATAAAGTATTTGTTTATTATACGAAAACTGTCATTTCCACACAAAAAACGAAATTACTTTCCGAACAACCCAATAATTGTGTTAGAAATCTAAGCGCTATAAATAAATACATTAGTGAATTCACATAGTGGTATTGATATAATTTAGAAGTATGAGTCAAGTAATATAAACCTATTTTTCCTCTCAATAAAAATCGCAAGAAAACTTGCTATGAAGGTGGGAATGAAGAAATACGTCAGGAAGTATAGTCGTCCCAGAAGTTTCCTGAAAGAAAATAGACAGCTACATTTATTCACCAGAATAATAAATTGCTACAGATATTCACCACTTCTAATCGAAATGTTTTCATAATTTAGTACAGATGTGTTTTTATATTTTGAAGTATCTCGCAAACAATAACAGTATGAAAGTTCATGCAATATTCTTGATGAGCAATAAAAAAATTGAATCAAAGTAAGTTCTAAACAGATGAATAATGATAGCAAAAAAATTATGTGCCAGGGTTTTTACGTCTCAATGTTATTGCCCGTCTCCCTCAAGGATTTTTTAATAGCCACGATTTTAGGTATAGTTCGTTTACATAGACTAGAAGTCGAATTCTGGTTGCTCATTGTTATAATTTCATCGCTCAAAAATCCTGCTTTTGCTTGAATCAATAAGATTTTATAATTCTATCATCCACTGCCATTTTTCATCAATTAAAAAGCAACGACGCATATTCTAATTTTACAAGAGAAGAAGAACCAAGCTTTTAGCATCCAATCAAGAATATTTTAAAATTTTTTTCCCTCAACTGATAGAATATACAGTCTCATGTTTATATTAGATATAAAGAAATTGTTGAAAAATAAAAAATTCGATTTATTTTCTCTTTAAAATGTATAAAATTGACGTAAGTACTTTTGCTTATTAATGATTTGATGAACAACAAAAACAATTGAGTATTTGAATGCATGGTCAGAACCTAAATGATTGCACCTCAGATTTTTAAAGCATTTTTTTTTTTACGAAACTATACGATTCAATCGACAAAATTTTACGGAAGACAGAAGGTTCACTTAGGAAAGCAAGGTCAAAGACTTGCCATCTGTGTTATTCCATTGAGTAAACTAACCCAAATTTTAGCAAAGTTGAAAGTGAAATTTTATGTCGAGGATTCAAAAAGTCTAAAGCAGTTTCCTTAAAATATCTTTTATTGATTATAAAGTCAATGTGCTTATTGCTGGAGCAATCTAAATAATACGATAAATGTTAAAATCAAAGTTCAAATTGACATCACCAGACCTTGGTCAACAGACTCGAACCATTCATCCTTTCTGTTTAACCTTTTAACGAACTGAAAGAAACTATCTTAAAATGGTGTAGCAACAAACCAGTTGCACACAGTCAACTTCTCTTCCGCCACGACCAAAGAACTTAAAGCCTTTCCCATATTCCGTCTAAAAAGTACTTACACGAGGCGAGTTTAAATAGTAGCCAAATTTGCATTGCATTTGCTGCCAATCACAAATCACGAAACATGCAAAAAGGTCGGGTTCGAATGTTTACTTGAATTGGAAAACCACAAGGACACCATAACAATTCGGATCCGAAATAAATTTCTGTATGGAATTTTTTCGAATGTCCAACAATCCGAATGAATTAAAGAGAGTTGTTCACCAGATTTGTGGATAAATTTTAGCGTTAATCACTTAAGCTCATTCTGCACGCAGCTAACATCATAATTTAGAGGATGTTTAGATGAAAAGTAAATATGTCTAACATCGGTGGAGAAGACCTGTATGCACTTAAAACAGCTATACATGATGCGTCAAAAGATTCTTCGATGATAGACAACTGTTCTTATTGTTTCTGTTTTTTTCAACAAGAAGCATCAACAAGAATGTTTCTACTGTATGATGTGGTGGACTCTTAAATCCTATTAAACTTGATCTTATATCTCAAGGTTGGAAAAAGTTAGATTGTGAAGAGAAGTATTTGTAATTGCTACTACCTCAGTGGTAGTACTGTCTTATTTCAGTTCCTTAATTAAAACATACCACTTAATGATTATTTAGTTAACAGCAAAGAAGTAATTTGTTTTCTATTTAGTCATACGCCAACCCAAACAAAAGGTTTGCAATGAATATTTGAGACTTCCTTTGAAATGGATGCAAAAAAGAACGTATCGATGCTTGGCATTAGTAATTACTCGGATACGTCCGGCTACAAGATGCCACAATCTAATTGTTAATATAATCATGTAGCATAAATTTTAAGTACTGCAACAGTTTGATTTTGATGTTGCATTCTATGCTACTTGTCATTAAATCTACCGTACGATTTTTTTCTTACAATGTTATATCGTTATGCCGTTGTAATTTGAATTCCATGAACAGTTTTATTCAAAATCTTATATGGCCTTATCCCTATGTTTTTTTTAATTTCTCGTACAATATTGTGATCTTCAAAAGATGCGAACTAGAAATTCTGATGAATCTCGGACGAAACAATCCTACATGAATTCGAAAACCCTTTTTGGAATTATATTTGTCTAGTGTGAATATAACTTAAAAACGTTTTCAGCTAGGCGGATAAATTTTGGCATGTGAACTTAATACCAAGTTAGCAGATTTGTATTTAATTTTGAACAAAACCCTTAATAAGAATGTCAATCTATATTCCTGTCCGAATACAAGTAAGCAAGATAACTAGAAAATAAAAAAAAACAGTAGGCAAATAAAATTTGGTATCAGACTAAGCGCCTAGATTAGATTCATATCAAATTGTGATATATTCATAATTGCGTTAACAAGCATACAAGCCATCTCTCTGTATGCATGCTAACGCAATCAATGAAAAATAATAGAAGTTAAAATCTGGTATGTGATCTTAGAATTACAATAATAGATATATACTAAATTTCGGTTTCTTTCGGTCAGCAAAAATGCACGCAAAATGCATATTCTATTTTTTGCTACTTTTGTATTAACCACATGGCAATGATTCTCCTCCACCTTCAAAAAATCGTCAGAGATCGCACAACATATTTAATCTAAAAATCGATTTTTTGAACTATTGTTTGCGAATCCCATGGGATTAATACACATGTATACTGATTTTATTTACTATACTAAACACACAGCTCTCAAATGTGGACTTCTTTCAAAACGATTTCGTTCTAAATATGATAGAAATACGAATTCCCATAAATATTTCTCGTAACTATAGCTCCTTGGCTTTACAATTATTGTGTTACCATACAGACAGATTATATATATATAAATAAAACTTTGAAAAGTTGTTTTTCTGATCCAGGAAGGTCTGAAATATAGAAATTCCTCAAAAGTACGATGTCGAAATATTTTGACAATATTCTCTCTTTCAATTTTAATTCGTGTTTTCGTTGTCTGATTCCCGAATAAATTCAGGAATTTTTCTTTATTACCTTAAAGTGCAACAAATGAAAATAATGCCAAATCCATGAAATCCGAGAAACGCAGAGGATATGAATGTATTTGTCAAAACATCCGAGCACGCATCCAAGGAAAACTTTCTTTTCAGAAACAAGCTTATCTGTTGGAAGAGAGTTCAATAGTGAATTTAAAAAAAATAACAATAACTTAGACAAATATTACAGATAATTCTCAAAGGCATTCATGGCAAGATTAGAAATGTGATATCTTATTGGCATAAATGCCACCCATATTTAAGGCATGAATTCACTAACATTCATACCTCAAATCTCGAATACTAAAGCATATTAAGCATGTTTCGGCTGTTTTTATATTATTTTTAAAATGCAACATATTGTCTTATGAATTTATTTAACTTTCTAATTAGTTTATACATCTTATTTGAGACAATTTTTATTATTTTAATTCCTAAAATGATATAAAGGCATTTCAGATGCACAAGCGTCATTAAGTATTTTTATCATTTTAAATTACTTAATACGTTGATTTAATTGCATATTTAAAGTTATAAATTCAACAATTCGATGCGAGAATCAAAATTGTTGTTGCATGCGAAGGGGTTAATTACAGTAGTGATAAAGTTAAAAAAAATAATATCGCCAGAACTCAAGTGAGTATAGATGCAGAGAGAAAATATAATTCTTCTCTAAATATTCTTTATAAAAATAATTCTTCTCTAAATATTCTTCTTAAAAAATAATTCTTCTGTAAATATTCTTTATAAAAATA
>JAPMOR010008920.1:15564-30574 GCA_026543865.1 Argiope aurantia
AAATATTAGAGAAGAATGCTTTAGAAATATTAGAGAAGAATGCTTTAAAAATATTAGAGAAAAATGCTTTAGAAATATTAGAGAAAAATACTGCACTAGGATTTCTTTATTCTGATACTAACAACCATTGTAGATTGGATGATTCACTTGACATATTGCTTGTCTTTAATTTTAAGTGAATCTCTTCTGTCAAATTTGATGCATCCACGATTCACTCAATATATAAAGTTTAAGCATGAAGTTTTCACAGATATTAAAATCATGTTATCTTAATTGTGTTACGTATCATCTGTTTACTATACACAATGTCTTCAAAAGAAATTCAGACCTTTTATCATTTGGGAACACCCATCAATCAAAGCAGGTTCCTTAAAAAGTTCCTTTATACAAAAATATTAACTTAAAATGTCTGCACATGTTTGTAAATATCTTTAAAGTTTTCGGGTACACAAAACACTGAACACGTTTTGTGATCGAGTTTGAGACATCAGAAATGCTCTAAGTAATATGTGATAAATATATCACAAAATAAAGATAGCACAAATTAAAATGTGATAATCCAGTGACATAATCTAAATGTAATAGTTTAGTTATATTAACGTCCCGTTGTAAAGCAACACTAGGACTATTTTGGGACAGACGTAGTAATTTTGAACCGCGGTCAGATGACGAGGACGACACCTGAGCTGGCATCTCCTTCTCAACACCACACCAGCAGGGAGGACTTTCAATTTTTTGGAATTTCAAATGGGAGTTACATTTTATCATTTCGTTTTTCGCAGTTTTATAATTAATCAGGCAAAATATATGAAATTTATTATTTTAACAATCAAAGATATAATTTGAATTTCTTGAGATTTTGTATTATAAATGGACTGGGTATTAGGAAACTTTTCAATCAACTAGATAACAAATTCGTAATTTTATTTTTCATTTTTTTTACACTAGTATTCGTGAAATTTCCTTATTGAAGTCAGGCACCATGTCGTCATAGTCTATTAAGACACAATTCTTCTGATAATCTTCAAAAAGCTAATTGATTTTTGTAGAAATGCAATTTCCCTTCATGATTTTCCTAATAGACTGTGCTGTAAATAAGCAGGGTACTTCCTTAGTATGGAGAAAAATTCACACTAATAAACATCTGATGAAAGAACGATATTTTGATGAGAAATTTTCGTATAACATTAAATTATCATTGTTGTTTATTATTCAAAAATAGATGGAAAAAAATTTCTAAAATTCAGAAAAAAAAATTACGGTAACTAAAGAAATATACCATGAAAATGAACTCTAAATTTTTTTAATGATTTAAAAATTTGTTTGGGGCAATAATATTTTATGAATTTATCGAGAAAAAATATCAAAATCTCGCTTAGTTTTTAATTAAAATTTTTGACGTATGCAATCATATTCTTAAATGTTTAAATTTTACGATTCTTCAGATTTTAAGGGATCCACTATTGTTTCTGGACTTTATAGAGATCTCTGATTTCATAGAGGTGGTATAGCAGTACAATACAGGATTACTCTTATAAATTCGAAACCAAGCTACACAAATGCGTCATCTAAATTGCATCTGTAAGATACGTTTTAGCGTACTTTTTTAATCCAAGCTTGTGTGGTCAAAACCAGATTTACAATTAAGTAGCATATTAAATATTTCAATAACTAATGAATATTAAAAATATATTGTATTGTGCTGAATTAAAAAAAATAAAATATTAAAATTAAAGTAAAAATAAAGTTTGTATCAATGAAAAAATAAATTATAAAAAGATATTAAATGTTTTTTTTCTTAGAGACAATAAACAGTGAAGTTATTGGGAAAAAATCCATCATCAATTCATTTTAAACTAAGTAAAATTTTGGGGGAAAAATCCTTTCTAAATGGTTTTATTTTGAAAAAGCAAAGTAGAGCGATTTGAATCACTTTTAAATCAAGCTTAATCCAATTTACAAATAATATGCGATATGAAATATTAAAACGTAAATTAAATAATCGAATAATGAAATAATCCACTGAATAAATATTGTGGCTTCGAATTTTGGTATTTCATTTTCTGTATATCATTATACAATGTAGGTTACAGTGCTTTTTTAAATTTGAAAATTATAAAAATTATTCCGAGAACCCTCAAAATAAAGCAAATATCTAAAAAAATAAAGAAATGTTCTCAAAATTAATAAAAAAGAACATTTATGTCATTAAGTATTATATATATTATATGTATTGATAATTCTGTTTCGTAAAAAACACATGGAAAATGTCAAACAGTTGGAAATAAGTATTCAAAATACGAGAATTTCAAATATTTCTTGGAATACTGTTATAGAAAAAGTACATATTTTATTATTGAGTATAACGTAATACTTCAGAAAATAAATAAGATCCATATAAGTAGGAAATGAAAATATATAAGAAAAATATAAATATGTAAAGGTGTAATTTTTTTTCCGACTTACCAAGTATAAGGGAAAATAAACTTTCATGGATTCATTAAACATAACTGCCCCTAAACTAAGGGCCGCAAGATTGCAATCCGGGTGCCAAGTATGTCCAGCCTCATAACAGTTATACGGAAGCGATATATCCTTAAATTTACTGAGAATAGCCATGATTTCAAAAACAAAATATAAACAATTCAATGTTTATTGGCACAGAAAATGCATGTAATCATTTCGCTCTAAAACAGACAGCCGAAATATAGAATGCGCGTGGAGCTGAAATCTGTAGCAGCAGGAAGACAGCAATTAAATTGCTCAAGATAAGATTTAACGACTTTTCCGCTCGGGTAATTTTTTTTTCGCTTAGTACATATTTGTTAACGCCTTCGTTTATATTGCAATGATTCCCCAAGAAAGAAAATATGGCTCGTTGGAATTTCTCAATAATAAACATTTCGACGTCATTATAAGGATGGTTAGTGTTGCCAAACAGCAACATAATGAATTGATTTTTGTTAACTGACAAATATTATGTATTGATTGCGCTTTATAAAATGATAATTTTTATTTGCGACATGTTAATAAAAGCAAGCGTGACATATGAGGGAATCCTTAAAACTTTCTCGCATACTCTAAAAAAATTGTCATGACTGTAAATGCCTTACATGGCACTGGGATATAATATTTACAAAATATTAACTTTTGGCGTCAATTCAGTATATTTTTTTTAATCTATCGTGTCATCATAGACGATTAATCCCTGGCATGCGAATAAAAGTACACAAATATTGCATTTGTGTTTAAAATGTTTTTCCTAACCGATTAAAACAAAAATTTGACACAACACTTCATTTGTAGTCAAAAAATCCCATACCAAATATAATATGTTTAAATCAATGCATCTTTGAGTTGACACATCTACACATTTCTTAGATTACAAGCCCTTGGTTAATCCCTTGTCCAAACGTCCTCCCACTGGTGTGGTGTGGAAAGGGAGGGTGCCAGCTCAGGTGTCGTCCTCGTCGTCTGACCGTGGTTCAAAATTACGAGATCCTTTCAAAAATAGCCTTAGTGTTGCTTTAAAACGGGATGTTAATAAAAATAAACTAAATTAATCCCTTGTTGGATCTGGTCCAAAATTGTGCAGGTGTCTAGACTCCAGATGTTTATTCTGTATATAGAATTTTATTTATCTTACTCCCTTCGTTCTATAGTTGTCGTGCTATATTATATTCGAACAGCCGGACAAACAGACTTCCTCTGAGCAGAATTTGCTGAAAATTGGATAGAAATCTACAAGTTTAGTATAAAGGCCGTATACGAAATTTCATCCATCTAGATCAAAGCGTTTTTGAGTTATCTTTGTCATAGATAGATGGACTTATTCCAAAAATATGTTTTTCCAACTCAGGAAGGTCTGAAACGTGGAAATTTGTCAAAATCTCGAGTTCGATTTTTTTTTTTTTTTTTTTTTTTTTATGATTCCTAAATTTTCCTTATACAACGTATATGAAAAAATAATAATAGATGGACTTAGAGTTACAACTTTAACAATTTCTTCTGTTAAAGTGCTCACAATATAAAGTTTCCACAGTTTTAATTAAATTCAATCAAAATTATATTGTATTTCTCAGGAGCATCTTATTTAAACGAAATAATTTTTTTCTCGATTTTAAAGTTTGAAAAATAACATTTTTCAAAGATACTTATTTTATTATGGAATTTTTCTCGCTATACATTTCTAAAAGCATGTTCAAATGTATTTTACGATAGCACCTGTTATTGTTTTGTTTCTTGGATTGCTGCTTATATTCCTTTCAATGATACTGGGAACATTTTGCTTGAGTATATTATTTGTAACTAAAAAAAAATTTAAAAGCAAAAAAAAAAAAAATCTAGACAAATCAGATAAAAAATATTTTTATACTACTATGTATCTGATGAGAGTTCGAACTCTCTTTTAACTTTTTTACTATTTTTTTTCACTGACTGTGCCTGCATAACTGTATTATTTCTCTCTGTTTCTATTGCAGCATAAACAGTTAGGAGAATTCTCTGCACGTAACAAAAGTTACAACTCTATATAATTAATCCATTTGCATTATTCAATGAAATAGGAATATAACTAATATTATCAAATTATTTTTCATTCTATATGGATAGAAGTCTTTGTTTAAGAATAGATTTCATTGTATAAGGATAAAAACGAAAAAAAAAATGCCTCATTTAAAGAATTTATAATTTTGTTTAGTTCAGTAAAGTTATGAATATAAAATAATTTTATAAATTAAATTTAGTTATTTTACACAGCATGATAGTACGTGAATCAATACATATAATCACGGTGCAGTTATTTTATTTATAAAATGAATCGTTTCCCCGTTTTGTAATAAACAGACTGTATAATATTTATAAACCTTTCGTGATGAAATTGTTTTAATGGATTTGTTGGAAGATGGATTAATGGAAGATGTTGATTAATAAATTGTGCCAATAATGATGGATGTGATGTAATTTCTCGTGTTTTTATTTTTGGTTTATTTGTTGGATTATTTTTTTTCTGCTTATTTGTACATGAAGAACGAATGTTTATTTGTTTGTTTGTTTAGTGTTTCTTGGCGCAAGAGCCATATTTGGCTATTCTGCGCCAAGCAAATGCATGAAGAACGAAATCCTCTAACTTAATGAAGGATTTTGAAAATAACGTGACTCTTCAAAAGGATCATGTTAATGCACTAATTTTTTACTAATAAATTAATTTTCGCCACCAACTCCACCCATGATTTTACTGTTATTCAATACAACTGTTAATTTTTTTTTTAGTTTTGTATTATTTTTCCTATATCAAAAACCTTCAAGGTTGTTGATAATATCTTTTTTTAAATTTTTTCAATTGATGACCGAAATATTTTTGCTTTGGTGTATAGTAGCTTGCGTTATGGTAGTTTTAAAATTATAGTAGTTTTTATTACGGTTTTACTACTTTTTACGGCTTTATGGTAATTACGGCTTTATTATTAAATACAAAAAAAAATGAACTCTCATTCTTTTCTCAGTTTTTCAGTAATTTTCTCAGTAAAATCAGTACGTGCATACGCTTATGATGCAAATTTACATGTTAATAAATAACGACAGATGAATCAAGTCTAAAACCATGTCATACTACGATGTTTCGAATTGGAGGTTCGAATCTCCTTTAATTTTTTTCTTCTTCTTTCAACTTCATAAATTAATAAAATACGAAACTCTTCCAAATTTTCCTTTGGGGCCGCGGTGGCCTGGTGGTAAGGTCTCGGCTTCGGAACCGGAAGGTTTCTGATTCGAGACCCTATTCCACCGAAGAACCGTCGTGTAAGGGGATCTGTTGCACGTTAAATCCATCCTGACCAAATGTCCTCCCGCTGGTGTGGTGTGGAGAGGGGGGGTGCCAGCTCAGGTGTCGTCCTCGTCATCTGACCGCGGTTCAAAATGACGAGGTCCGTCCCAAAATAGCCCTAGTGTTGCTTCAAACGGGACGTTAATATAACTAAACTAAACTAACTATCTAAATTTTCCTTTGTGAGATATTATTTCTAGAAAGAACGGACATCGGATATAAGGGGAGAAAACATCGTTATTAATAATATTTTTTCTAATTTATTTTCTCGCAAAAGGAATATACAAAAATAACATATTATAATCCCCAACAAATTTGCTTTCTAGATTTTGATGGATTTCTTCTGTTTAGATCTCCCTGTATTTAAAGACAAATTAGTTATGAAATGAAATTCCATTTATTAACAAATGATTTTTGTATAACCCCATTTGTATTTCTAATCTTTGAAAAAAATCTGTTGAAGGTCACAGCAGGAAAAAAAATTAAAAAACTGTGCTGTTCTTTCAAAGACCCTTCAAAACCCCAAAGAACAAGCCGAGATTGAAATTCCTCATGTCAGGCAACAGGGAAATCAGTATAAAGCAATAGTTTCTTCCGCATTCGCAGGCAGCGAATCACAGATACATTGACATAACCCAGAAGGAGAGGATGCAGGAGCTCTAGAGAAAAACATTGGGCATTATAGTTTATGGAGACACTGTTATCAGAAAAAAGAATATCTATCTACCCATCAAAAGCGTTTTTTGAAATATTAGATTTAAATGATTTTTAACGAAGAAGATTTTAGTGACATAAATGATCATTTTTCAAGGAAAAATAAACATTTTCTTTTTTTGTTGAAGAATAATAAATGAAAACATATAAAAAAATATGCACATCGTTAGGTGGATAGTGCAACCGTATTAAGTCAGTTTTTCGAAGCAAATGCAAGTGATTTTTTTTCTTCTTTATTTTTCAAAAACCAAAGACTAAACTATATTATATCACTCAGTTGCAACGTGTTGTAAATATATCCTAATGATACTTTTCTCTGTTCTTACCTATATCATAAACAAATGAAATATAAAATATATACTAGCAAAAAAAAGTAAAAATGTAAGAAGCATTTTAGTAAAAGAAAAAGAAGAGAAAATGGAATAGGAAAATGATGTCCATAATTAAGGCTGACTCCAATTTTTTAGGCAATTAGATAGCTTTTAAATAATTATTTAAAGAATAATTTATATACTGTAGAATTTGAATTATTGTAAAGTTTACTTGAGTTTTTAAAGATTATTTCCAAATATTTCAAATTCAACTTTCTCGATTATTTCCAGCAGTAAAAGTTCAATACCATACAAATCTAGTATCACATGGTATTATAAAAATTTTATTCAAACCAGTGCCCTGGTTTTATCATCTTCAATTATATGGGTGTCATTATAGAATTAACATTTTGTAGGAAATATATACCTTACAATTTATTTTCTATGGCATCGAGTTTTTGTTCCGAAATAAAGCGTCGAATTCCAAAGAGAATTTATTACAAAATGCATTCACTCTTCCTTCAATAGATCTTCACATTCATACGTTCAATAATTTCGACAAATTCTTGCTACAAATTAAAGAAATAAAATAACATCGTTTACTTCGAAATTAGCATAAAGTTTTACAATCCTCTTGCGGCTGCCATACGAAAAACTGTTTCTGCTGCGTGCATATTTAATCTATGAAATTAATCTATGAAATACCTCATACAGGATACCTCTTGTGTATTGCTTTTTCAAGAAAAATCTAGAATGATTTTTTTTCATTTAAGCTGTAAAACTGATTATTCAGGATTATGTAATGTTAAAACCGCTAAGCGGATATTTCGATAAAGTAGAGAAAATTTTTAAGTTTGAGTGTATCATTGGGAGATAATGGGGATTGAAAAATAGTACTATGCATTATTTTAAAATTTAGAGCTAAAATTATTAAAATTTAGTATAAGTTTAATGAAAATCTACATTGCAAAACCCTGATGTATTATTATTCATTAGATGGAATGTGGTAGTTATTATTCAAACATCGTTTTTATATTATGGAAAGGCATTTATAAGCTAGAATATGATTAAATATTTAAAGGTATTTCATTGATGGAATCGATTTAAAATATCCCCGCTAAAAGCATTGTAAAATAAAAAAAAATCGATAAAACATTTTTTATAAATATACTTTTACTAATCTACTTAAAATATTTTTTATTACTTTCTTCATTTCTGTCTTAAATTTATTATTTATTGTTATAAATATCTGTAAATTAGTATATATTGTAATAATTAGAAATTTGTTGTAAATATTTAGAATGTCGTAAATATTCTAAATTATTGTAATACATTTATTGTAAATAAATATTATTTTATAGAAATAAGTCATAAAGTAAATATTTTTAGTTCACTATTAAGAAATGACAACCATCCAAGTGGAATCAAAATTTACTAAATTAACTGATTAAATAGATGATTAAGTTATGAAAATATTTTAACACTGGATTTATCAGTCAAAATATGTAAATGCAAAAACGTTCAAATCTCTAGTGCATCAAAGATTAATTATTAAATCAATTGAAAAATTTTGTCCTTAATTACTTGCAATAAATGAAGCTCAGTTAAAATATGCAAAAATATAACTTGTAAAAGAATGACAGTAAGTTTTTGAGAATACAGAATTGCGGATGAAACAAAAGTAAGTAACAACTTTAAAAAGGAATTATTTGTTATAAGAAGAAAAAATAAATGGATAAACAAAAGAAACATTAAATAATAGCATTTTTCCTTTACAACAGCACATCTTATATGCATTAACTAAATTGACATAAAGGCGTTCAGGAAACTATTTGGAATCTTTCGAAGTAATTGCTAATGACAGTTAATCAAGTTCCTATTCGAAGATGAACGAAGAAATATATACACTCACATCATAAGAAGAATTTTTACTTTAACAAGCACTCGAAGGTGATTTTGTTTTTAACGAGCCACTTGAGAGCACCAGTCAGGATTTTAACTTACATGGAACGTTTCCTGTAATTGAACTCGCGACCCAGTTTTAGCACTCTTATAACGCATACAATCAGTCATCGCGGATAAACTTGTTATGACTTATCCTATTTATGTAACAAGGGTCTAATAACCCACATCTCTGCAAAATTGACTTTTGGAAACTATTCTATTTTATTATTTCTAGTGTCTGAAATCTGATTCAACCAAAAAAAAATGTTTCATTTTTATATAGAGCATCATATTGTCACTCAAAGTGAAAAAGGTCGTATGTCAAAAATTCTATTTGGTTTAACTCTACTTGTTGGATCCTTTTAACATCACCCAAGATGGCCTATCGTTAACACTAAAAAATGAGAAGGATGCCAATGAAAGCTATGCATTATAGTAAAATAATTAAAAATAAATTTCCATCAACATATTTCTATACTGCAAATATTTAAAAGTGTATTTATTGTTCTATGAAATTATTTATAATTTTTTTCCAATCTTAAAAGCTAAAAAAGAATGATTCTGATAATTTTTTGAGCAATTTACAATACATTAGAAATCAGAAAGTAAAATTATATTCGCGGAAAGGACAATGTGCAATTTGAAATAAATTACTCAGACACTTAAGCTTTTAATGTCTCTGTTAAGTCATGGGAGTGCACTACATTAAGTTTTTTTTTGTTTATTGAGAAAATCATGTACTTCCAATTAAGATATATATAGTGACGAACGCCTGATAACCAGCGCCATCTGCTGGCCAACACGCGTTGATGCTTGTTAGACGTAGTACAGACGAGACGGGTCTGAACGAAAGTCAAGATGTGTGAGACGAGACGGGTCTCTGAACGAAAGACGAGATGGCACATGTGAATTAATCCTGCGACGTATTCGACGAAATCTATTTAATGTTCATTTCTTTTATGTTAATGTAATTGTTCGTCCTAAATGTAAGTAAATGTGCGTGATTCTAAATAGTAGTGATTCCTGAGTCCTACAAATATAAATTAAATTAAGCGTAACTTTTATTTCGATAAACCAGCAGTTTGCTAAAGGCAATTAATTTATCTGTCTGAATCCTAGATATGCTGGATATATTTATAACTTGCTTATGAAAAACATTCTATATTTTCAATGAACCAAATGCAACCGTTATAGTCAATAATCAAAAATAAGTCAAAAATTTTCCTTTGAAGTAAGTGGCAATGCCACGGCTAATAAATGATGTAATAGAGATAACAAATATTATTTTAAATCAATATGAATAGTATCCTGCATATTAATGATATTTCAGTAAATAAGGGTAGTTCTTTTATTTCTAACTTCATGTCTCAACGGGAAAAGATGGAGTATAATTTTAGGAATAGCACAACTTTCCGTTGAAAGATTTGATTTATACATAGAAACTTTTTTATACATCTTATTTTATAACTAGCAACAACATTATTTATTATTTTTGAGATAAAGATTAGAATATAGATGTATTCAGACCTTGCATTCAATATTAAATTAATTAATTATTATATTGCTTTATTCCAACTTTGGGAACTGATCGCAAATACGAGCCATCCCAGAGATTAAACTACATTCCTTTGCAAGAAGATTGTTTTTATTCCATGTGAAATGCATTTGAAACTCGTTTTGTTCTTAAGGAAATTCTTTATCTCCAGGCATGGAACTATATTTTATTTTTAATTTATTTGGAAGAATAATTTTATCCTACTTTAAATACAAACCAAATATATTAAATCTCTTATTTCTGCAGATATGATTAACAAGCCTATGACAGAAATGTAAGCATTAGCTAAGGAAGAGGACGATAACGGAGCTTATTTTCTCATTATAATATCATCATTTCCATTCTCTATTTTTCATCTCAACCAATATAAAAAAATACTATTATCTTTTTCTATCCTTCTAAAATACACAATTAACAGCACATTTCCCTTGCAAATTATTTTTAATGAAAAGCTAGATTTTCATTAAAAAAGAGCTAGATTTTCATCAATTCTACAAAATACGTTTTCGCAAAGAATTTATTCACGTTTACAAAGCTTTCCGCCAATCTACAGAAACTTTTAAACAAATTGATACTCCCTGACAAAAAATAAATATCCTCCTTTGGAGTTATTTATTTTACTATTGAATCGAAATTTATTCTGAAGCTGCCATTGTTTTCGCAAAACAGTTCACCGAAGAAGCATTATTTTTTCATAAGAAAGTATAAATATCGGGAGCTGAAAAGATATATTTCCTTAATTTATGAATATTCTTAGTGGAAACCAACTTTTCCCATTTATTATCGTACATCGTCAGTTAGAAATGGAACTAATGAACAGTTGCATTCGTGTTCTGCATACCAAACCAAATAGGAATATTGATGCTGTTTTAGAGAATATTTGGCTGTTGTCCAATAGTTCCACATAAAACAATAATTTTTCTTTAGTTTGCAGGATTTTTATTTTCGAAGTTTGGATATATATATATTCCTGCTTTTTCGATAATACTTAATTACACTTCGCATTTTTTTTTTGGGGGGGGGTGCATTTACTTTTTTTAGTACCTGATAGTTCATTTCACGAAAGTATAAAGAAACACGTTTCCTTAAGCTAATTTAATCCAAAATTTAACCAATTTCTATACTAGTAATCCAAAGACAGCATATAAAGTTCCATTTATCTAGTTTATTATGCTTACTATGGACAGCCGGCGTCCTTGTTTAGGGATAGCGCATCTTCCCCGTAATCTAGGATTCATGTCCTGGTTCGGGCATGGTTGTTCTCTACCCTGTATTCTATCTGTGAGATGTGTGAAGGACCCCCCCCCCCCTGTAAAAAGGGGTTGTCCAATCGAGTGCGTGAGTGTCATATTCATATGGCTAAAGTCAGACTTCTGCCCTCTGGTGCTCAGGAAATTTTTACCTTCAGAAGCTCTTGAACCCTTCTCTCCCCGATCTCTAACTTGGTTTGAATTAGAGTTCAATTCAAGGGGGATAAGCAGCAACAACTATCAGACAAAAATATGGTTTGAAAAATAATTTTTCCTTTCTGACTAAAGAGAAATGGGGGGGGGGGGGGGATTGACACCTAACAAGATGATCAATCAAAATCCTTAATTCACATTTTGAGACAATTACAATAATTTTTATACTTTACATAATTTCCGGTGGGAAAAAATGAATAAATATTATATTGATAAGTGACGAATAAATATGTTTTACGTAAAATCAAATTATTTCTAGAGTTATTCACTGAAAATGGTAGACGATGAAAATGTATGTGACAAAAATAATGTCCGACTTACCAGATACAGAACATAAATCCATCTTATACCCATATACGTAACCATTCTTCGCGTTCTTGAGTACAGCCGGCCACTCCGCAACCACTCAACGTGGCAGTATCGACAGGATTTGTTGTAGCCGACTGCTATTTTAGGCATTGTCCATCCTTGCATTGACCGATTTGTCAAACTGACATTCTCTTCAAGGTAATTGATCACAAAGTGGTCAATTACTGTCCTTCTTAATTATCTACAAACTCTCAAATAGTTGGTAAAAAATTGACAATTTTCGACATCATGTCCTTCAGAGTTTTAAGATTATCTGGTACCATCAGTACTGTACTTAAGTCATTATTTATAATTTTCAGATTTTTTCTTAACTCAGATTTCAATTCATTCCTTTAAATAGTGGTAAACAGTACCGATTCCTCCACAAATGCATTTATTTTCCTGCATTCTTCCAAATCTTTGGAAATATGCAGGAAATCTCCCATGTACTGATATAATTTGAATTATCAGTGGATGGTATCTTCTTATTTTTATTTCTGGATTAGGAATAAAATCGAAAGTTACTCTTCCGTTTTTGGAAATATACCATCTGTCAAACCACTGCAGCTTTATTTCTTCCCTTAATTCCCATTTTAATACACCATTTGATTTGGGGACAACCATATCAACACCCTCTTTCTGTGCCGCCGACCTTGCATATTAATACGCCTTTTCATTACCATATATCCCAATATGGCCGTAACCCAATTCAACTCATATCCACTTGTCAGTTTTTACACTTTTTATCTTTTCTTTTATCGTTCATATTTCCTTATTACAATTGTGAGATGATTGTATGGCTTCTAGGACTGACAGAGAATCCATAACCATTCTGGTCGTTGAATGGTTTGATGGGCGTGCTACGGGAATTTTATTAAATACTGAAATATTTACAGTAGGAAAAACAAAATTAACTATGTACAGAATTTACAAACATATAAGAAATGATAATAAAATGAAGCGGTTTACAAAGATTTTCTACTTTGAAAAATTATTTGGAATAATAATATGTCGAAAGACATTATATTTATAAAAAAAAAAAAAAACACGTATGAATTTTGTGTTCACTTTTTAGCATGACACAGAAGATGAGGATACAGTTATAAAAATCTAATAAAAATAATTTAGTTAATAATAACTTACCAGATACAAAAGAGCCATGAATTTTCAAATTCACATAAAATGCACTCACATCATCATCAAGAGATAGAATAAGGCAATCAGGTTCCTACGAGTGAATAACTTCATAACAATTGCACGGAAGAGGCATTTCCATGAACTCACTTTCAAAATGACCTATCTACAATACTATGTTCACAGTCTTTTCTAATGTAAAGAAATAATATAATCTATGTTATATGAGTTATAACTTCCCATTTTTTGTCTTATTTATTTATATTTTGTACAGAATTCTGAGTAGTTTCTTTTATTTTCTTTTTTTTTTAGTTTTAGTTACATTAACGTCCCCTTTGAAGCAACACTTCGGCTATTTTGGGACGGACCTCGTAATTTTGAACTGCGGTCAGATGACGAGGACGACACCTGAGCTGGCACCCCCTCTCCGCACCACACCACACCAGCTGGAGGACGTTTGGTCAGGACGGATTTAACGTGAAACAGATCCCCTTACACGACGATTCTTCGGTGGAATCGGGTCTCGAACCTGAAACCCTCCGGTTCCGAGGCCGAGACCTTACCACCAGGCCACCGCGGCCCCAGTAACCAGAGTAATGGTTCCAGGAGCAATTCTTTCATTTTAAAAAGCACTATTGCATCTGAAAAATGCAGTTTTCGGTCAGAAGACCATAAGGAGATTGAATCTATCTGTGATTGAATATCCTTTTTCTTGGTATTAGATCACAGATAAAAGTTGAGAAAGAGAAAAATTAGGGACTGGAGAAAGATAAAATATGGAATTTATTTCTCGTCAAATAAATCTATAAAATACTGCAATCACCTAATAGTATTATAATAGTAATTGAGTGCGAAAAACAGGACATTATATTGTTTATTCATCCTGTTTTATTGCACTCCATATATTCTTCATTCTAATTTTTATAATTTCTTGTTATGTGTATTCGTATTTTGTCATTTGTTTTTTTTCCTCTCAAATTGATTTTTGTGTAATTCTTTTTTTAATAAAGTCCATCTACATTTATGCCAGATCGGAAGGGGGAACAGATGAGGTACAAAAATGGAAGTGAGGTGTGGTGTTAGGTGTTGGAGTACGAAAAACAGATTTTCGGAATTATGTTTCCCTCTGAACACGATAGCTCAAAAACACTTAAAACTAGACAGATGAAATCTTATATGTGGCGTTAATATGTGGCACTAAATAAATAGATATTTTTTGAAACTTTGAGAGCAATCGATTCACAGGAAATATGCCTTTTTAGCTGTCAGAGTACAAATAAATGAAAACATTAATTACAAAATATTGGTAACTTGAATATTTCTTTGTAAAAAATTTAATACCACAGTAAAATTGCCACGAATTTCATGACAAGAATAAAATGGAATAGTTAAAATTAATCTTTAATTTTTTTTTCTTAGAATTATAGAAAAAATATACCGAAATATAATTATTTTCACTAATAAGTTTTGAATCTTGAAATCGAAAAAAAATATTTTTTACATACATTTTCCCCCAAATTAAGAATATCATGAAAATATAGATTAATTTTTAAATTAAAAATTAAATTCTGAAAATACGTATTTAAATAAGCACTTCCTGCCTATTGAAGAACTATGGAATAGGAATCTCCTACACTCTCTGAGAATTGGGTATCTATTTATTTTACTCTAATACGACGAGACATTTGCATGAGCTTCATCTTTTGAAAAACTACAT
>JAPMOR010008920.1:30674-44783 GCA_026543865.1 Argiope aurantia
AATATTGTTACAAACCTGCAATTCGGCTTCCCAGCATAGTTTGTTCCATCAACAGAAAGAAAGTTTTACAGTCATCTGAATGGGACGAAGTCCAGGTGTGCGTCGGAGGTCCCAGAGCTTGGCGACAAACTTGGCGACCATTTGGCGACTTGGCGACGAATTTGGCGACTTTGGCGCCAAAATAGATAATACCCGAAACTTCGAGAATTTTCCCGATCCGTCCAGTAGGAACCGAGATACGCCTCGAACGTTCCTGATTGGTTGAGAGGCTTCTAGCCCCGCCTCCTGAGACCTATAAAAGGAAGCGGCCGCCGCTGCCAAGAGGAGACGAAGAAGCTAGTACTCGGAGACGACGGAGTAGTCCGAAGACTGAGCGGTCGAAGAAGAGTAAGCGGAATCGACGAAGTCAAGTCAGAGTCGGAGAAGTAGAAGACGGAGTAGTCGGAAGCGACTGAGTCAAGCTCGTGCTGAACTGAGCTGTGCGCTACTGTCTGCAGTAGATTCTGGTTGTATGCTGCTGTGTGTGCTGTTGTATGCTACACGTCTCGGGGTGAAGATAATCGTCTTCTGTGCTGTATATAGTTGTCGCTTTGTGCTGTCCTGTGTGTCTTCGTGTAAATAAACGTCGTTGTTTTATTTTCTACTACCGTCTGCTGATTGAGCGTTCTACACACCATATCACTTCCACTATCCAAACGAACCCCGGTAAAGAAAATTTCGCAACAATATATATGTGTATATATTATGTTGGAACCTTCACTGGCGGCTATTTTTGATGTCTGATTTACGGCTGGGAGAACTCTGACTTGTTTATTTAATGTTTTGTTTTTACCCTGATATGACATGGAGTGAGCTGCTGCATAATAAATGTTTTGTTTAAGGCCTTGCCTATTTTTGCATTATACATCCACTAAATCGACATCAACCATTGCTTTTACTCATTACTACATACCAAATCTGATAGCTTTATATCCAGGCATCTATTGCATAAACCGTTAATTCTGTATGTTACTACTTTTATATGGCATAACTTACAAAAAATTATGAAAGTTTAAAAAAAACCCATAATATTGTTCCAAAATAATATTCAGAACTTCTTATTTTGCTCATTTCTTCGTTTCTGAATACTATTTATTAATTCTGCTAAGCAACCACGATATCTAATTTGTAGACTCCGAAAACTTTAACTATAGCTCCTTAATGTATTTATTTTCCATAGAAACAATCTCATTCGGGAAAATTCGGAAGAGGACGGACACTCGTCTCGTTATTCCATTCGCATTTCCGTGGCTTCTCTTTTATGATATCAGACTAGCAAGGCATAAATAAACCCCAAAAGATCGAATGAAAGTTCCCCATAATATTATTAAAAAATGTATTGTTGGTTTTCTTCGAAAAAAAGAAATGAAAATATTCTGTTCGAAAACTGTAACAACTGTTGTTTAATACAAGAAAAAGAATTGTTGTTGAATAATCTTTTACACAAGCATTAAAATTTATACTTCTGGAATTATTAACGATAAATTTGGAGAACTATTGGCAACTTGAAAGACTACTTCTTTCTCTTTAGAACATAAATCAAGTGAACACTCAAATGCATGCTGCATAAATCAAATAAATAGTTCCAAAGACGATTCTAGAATAAGAATCAGAAAGGAGAGTTGGAAAACATTTCCACTAGTAAAAACCAGTAATCTCCTGAAATTTGGGTAATTTCTGTAATGCTATCAGTGAATGAATTCAAAAAGCATGGACATGTTAGAGAAGTTGGCAAAAAAGACCCACAATCAAACGAAGTGTTTGGATGAAGGAAATTATGAATAATACGAAGTAATATTATATATTATATTCTGTCATTATAATTTTATGGTGTAGAGTAGAACAAAACAAGTATCATTTTTTTCTGTTTTATGTCTGGTTCTACATAATTTTCGCTCTTATTATAGTGATTGGAAATTTAATAGTGAAGAGTATATAATTATAACTACTTCATCTCAGATATTTTTATGAAACACTTTCAATTTAATGATGAAAAATGATGCTTAATGATATTGTGTATAATTAGTTATCATGAGTGATTGGTAAGTCTTGAATATCTAAGGAAGTGTCATTTCTTTTCATTGTTTGAATGAAGCGTTAAAAATTCTGAACAGTTCCGTAATGATTTAAGAATCTCTGATTCTATTTTTTAGCAATTTACGAATATCTGAAACAATTTATTAACAATTTACGAATTTCTGAAACAGTTTAGTAAGAATTTAAGAATCTCGAAGGTTGAAAAGTTTCTGAAACAATTCAATCTTTGAAACTATTCTATAATAATCTATATATAACATGTAGTTTATTCGTTGCCTGGAACTGGGATTTGCTCTATCATCTATTGCATTGACTTACACTGATGATATTATTATTTAATTCCAAAGGTAATATTCAGGTAATCTCAAAAGGAATTACTTCGCGGCACTCGTTAACAAATTGATCTAGCAAATTTTAACGCATCATAACACCATCCTGTGTCCCAGTGTCTATAACAATAAGTTATCTAACCAGTTGGATGAGCACAAGATGGAAGGAACGAAAAAAAAGAAAAGAAAAAAAGAAAGAAAAAAAAATGGTAAAAGAAAGAAAAAGACGACAAACCATCCAGGAATCACCAGAAAGAATCCAACCGGTGTCAAATCCAACGGGACTGTATTATTTTTGGGTGAAATAATAACTAAATGGTGAGGAAAAGAATACTTAAACAAATGGTGACTGTGGGTTGAATTTACAGGGAAATGAGATTACTAACTGAAAAGGAAAAAAAATTGATAAATTATATTGTGAACATCTGTACGACATGTATAAGCATATAAAAAAACATTATAGAGTCTGAATCTGTAGCGTTCGTCTGGGCCCTGTGTTTTGATTTCCTTTATGATAACTGCATTTTCGAGAGATTTTTGAACACTTTTGAATAGATAATTTAATTGCTTTTGACAAATTAATTGATTTTAAAGCAATATACAATTCCGTCCGAACCATTGCAGGAATTGCACAGATTAGTTACTCTGCAAATTCCACATTGCTGGGAAAAAACTTATATACAATATTGGTTAAGACGCTGAAGATTTAGAAACGATTCGGAGTAATACTAATATTGCGGCGACTGTATCTATAGTATTGCTAATTCTAAATTTATAGCTCTTATAATTTACAAATTAACAATGAATAAGTAGCATGAAACATCAAAGCGATTTGTATTGAGCGGATGAGCAGTAATAGCATTATTTTTATTTTAATTACGTAAAATAATTTTAAGTATTATTTCACATGTTATTCCAATCTGGAAATATTTAATATAGAAATTGTATTCTTTTTCTATTTTAGAATGCAAAAAATAAGTACACTTTCAAAAAAAATTTCTACCTTCTGTTGTGATGTAACAATCGTAAAGAAAAAATTCAATTTCTCTGTTATAGTTATTTCTAAAGCAAATTAATCTAAATTAACTATATCTAGTTCATTTACTAAAACGGTTGTTTCGTTTCGGGAAAAAAACTAATGAAACTGTAAATGTGTGATGTAATATTCATAAATTAAAAATTCAATTTCTCTGTTATAGTTATTTGTAAAGCTAATGAATTGAAACTAATTATATCTGGTTCATTTACTAAAACAGGTCTTTCATTCGGGAAAAAAAAACTAATGAAACTGTAAATTTTGTTCAGAAAATATGAAAGGAGAAGAAAATTAAGAAATGTTTGTTTATTAAAGGTAGTAAGGTACTAAAATCATTAAGGCATAAAAAATCAAATATAAGCATAAAACTCTAGAACATAAAATTAAACAATACATACAGATTCATACCCATACTATCTAAACCCATACACAATTTGCTCCATAAGTTTAGATTGTAATGATATAATCAGGAAATTCAGCAAATTAAACTATCAGGGGATATTTTGATTATCGAGTCTTGACAAAAAACGAAATATATTTTGCCTGTTAATGCTCAAAAATAAAAACACTAAATTGAGGAGACGTTCCACGAGCACTAAATAAAACTAAAGTGAAAATTTCTAAACTCACAAACATATAATTTTTATATGATTTAAAATATAAATTCATAAATGGAAATTTGCCCAGAAATTTCTTCAAAATAATTCATCATGGCATAGACCGACGTTATTAAAGGATTATATTCCATAAAGTTATGGCAAAAGTTTTGACTACGCGCTTATATAAAATCTTAGAATCATTTATTTTGAAATATAATATATTTCTCTACAGTGCATTCATAAATATTAATATTATGTGCATTATACATTTTGCATCTCCAGAAAAAGTCTCCATAAATTCTCGTTGTACTTGATATTTGATGTTGTATGCATTAAAACTATACATTTTATGCATCCATAATATATATAAATTATATTTTATGCAGTATGTATATAAATTATATTGCATAAAAAACTAATTTTATTTTTGAAAAGATATGTTCTCTAAAAGATATATTAAAATATTAATTCTCAAGACATATTCTTTTACTTTCAGTGTTTTCCTATACGTTATGTGAGCATAGTATATAAGTTTATATATTTTGTTACTGAATTATATTATATCAACATAAACAGTTCTTTAAATTTAAGTTTGTTGCTATAATTTAAAATTTATTATACTGACTGCTAAATTCCTACTGAAGAGACAATTTTTTAGGCCAAAGTTTTAGACAACATTAGTTTGCAAAATATAATATATTTTTAAATAATGTACTCATTCTTAAGAAGTAATATTTTGATAGCCACCTCATTCTTCTATTTCCAAAATGTCGAGAATTTTTTTTAATTATGCAAAGTAAGCAAAATATTAAAAATTAGATAAATAAAATTTATTTCGATATTTCTTTAAAAAATTTCGAACATAATGATTGTTATATGCAACGACTATGCATGTGAGAGCAACGAGAAACAACTAAAAAGAATAATAATCAGCAACAGCATGATGGATGCATTTATTTTTAAATTTATGCGTTATAGTAATATTAATTAACATGAAATTAATATTCCTATTTCGAATATAACTCAAATCTTAATTAATGGCTTAACTAAACTGAGAGCTAGACTTTTCCTTTATGCATTTCTTGATTTGATACTTTTATCCTAATAATTGACAAATTCACATCTTATGAATGAGAAAATAAAACGGATTTAAAATACTTTTTACAGTAAATTTCACTGAAAATTTTTAATTGTGTGATTCATATGAAAATAGCTCAAAATTCAATAAGAATCTACATTTTAGATGCCAAAACTGTGAACTAAATTTGATTTATCTGAGTTTCATCGTTTTCTAGTTATCGCGATCACTTCTACTGGGACAGACAGTCAGACAGATTTTATTTGAATGGATTTCGTTAAAAATGTTATGGAATTCTACAAATGTGATGAAAATTCTGTGGTCTAAATTTCATTCCCCTAGCTCCCTGTATTTTTGAATTGCGTGTTCACAGACAAAATCCGAACAATGTACTTTAGGACTTAATGTTTATCTGAAACAGAGATTTGTCAAAATCTCGAGTTAGAAGTTTTTGATTATTACTGTACTGGTTCTTTTTATATGTGGATATTAAAAAAAGTTTTATTTTGGACATTAATTTCGAAACTTCCCCCTTTTAAAAACAAAAAAGATTTTAAGGTAATTTTGCTATGATGAACATGATTTTAAAAGCAATCTCATAAAGTGTCACATCTGATACATTCAAGCCGAATGAAAATAAGGCAATTGCTACACTTCCTCTATACTTAGTTCACGAGAAAACAAAAAAATGTAAACGTTTCTGACCAAAAGAGCACTTTTGTTATGAATGATAAATAAACATTAAATTTTCTAGCTCACTTTGCTGCTAAAACATCTTTTTTAGCTTCCCTTTCAATGAAGTAGATTTCTCTTTTAAAGAATGCTTGACCCTTTCTAAGGCCATAGGGAATAGGCTTTCCACTAACCTCATCAATTTTTGCATGAAATTATGTAGTTCTGACAAATTTTTTAATAAAACGGAAACTAAGAGGCTTCAGTTCCTTGGCGCTCACAAAATGGTATGTGTTTATTTGTAAATTATTAATCAAGCGAATTAATTAATTAATCAAATTAAATTTATCTAATAAGCTGAATGAATCATTTTTATTAAGCCAATCTCAAACCTAAAAATATTTTAATATATAATGATTAGGAAAAAAGGGCTTTTTAAAGAATTAAAAATTAAAGATGAAAACTACCAAATGGTTGTTTTAGTAGCAGTGAAAATATTACCAAAAGTAATTTATTTTAAATTTCATAATGGCATACAATGTTTAAAAGGTCCCTTTAAGATCTTTTTTTATATTAAATATGCAAAAATATTTCATCGAAATAATTGGCTGTATAGCAAATACTCTAATAAGAGAGAATAATTTAAAGCAAGAAAAGCGTCTAGTATTAATATAATATAGAAGCAACATGAATTCTAATTGTACTTATTGATATAACTATTTCCCTGAAGTTTGCGATGCTGTCTCCTGTAATGGTTTTCCTAAAGCACCATAATATTAGAATTATAACTTTGTACTATATTAAATTACACCCTTAAAATTCCAAAAATGAGAGAAAGTTGATGCTTCAGATTGAAGGAAGTAGATTGAAGGAAGTAGATCAGAAGGAAGTAGATTGAAGGAAACAGATCATTGCATGGTATATTGCTATTCGGGATAATTATTAAATGAAGATATTTATTTTTGAAATTGTTACATGAAATGCGATTCGGTTTGTTGAAATTAAGGTTTCCTTCATTCAGTAAATAAAAGGCACAGGTTCGCGATAAAGATAAACAGTTCCTCATTAAAACTTCCGAACATTTAAGAGCAGATTTCTCAGAAATTCAGTGAAATAAATTGAAGAAAAGTAGGAAAATTAGAAAGATTTAAGTGGAAATTAAGTTATAAACACTTATTTGCAACAATATGAAAGTTAGAATACTTGTAGTAACTAATTGTAAACCATTAATGATATCATATATTTTCTATTTAAGTTACTATTAGTTCTTATTTATTAACAGAAAGATTTTATTTATTTTATTTTATTATTATTTTCCTTTATTTTCCTCACCATCTTTTATATTCTAGTCTTTATTCTTTTATATTCTTTATATTTTATTTCTTTTTTTCCTTCCTTTATTTTCCACATTGTTTTACCATCAAATTTCCAGTTTTATTTTTGCATCATTAGATAAGTTTTTATTCATAATGAGCCCAAGAAAAAGAAGAAAAAAAAAATGAAATCATTGAAAATAATTTAATTAATAATTGGATTAATTAGTATTAAATCTCTGTCTGCAACCTGTCCGAGCTACTCTCTTAATGTTCTTTCGAATATCGTCAGAAAGTAATAGCTATTTTACGAAATCAGCGTGGTTTAAGCTGTACTTTTAAGTTCTATCGGCGTATAAAGGGTTAAAGTTAATTAAGATAATAACACGATATTTTTAAACATTATCATTGATTCTAAGATAATAATAATGAATCTTGGATGTGATTAATTTTTCTATTAAACTTTTTAAATGCAAATAATAATAATTGAAATTTAAAAAAAAAAGAGTATATATATATATATATATATATATATATATATATATTTCTTTGCATATTTTAAAACTGATTGCACGTAATGCAGCGTAATTTTGGAAACTCATCGTGATAAACACCTGATTTGTTTTTTCTTTCTCATTTTTCCCAGGATTTCAAGGTCAAGACTCTTGACTCTCATTAACAGATTAAACATTACATGTACACTAATAATGATTTTTTTTTAATTTAGGTTTCAATCTTAGAAATTTCTAGCGGGTAGGCCAGGATAATCTAAAAGATGAAATTTCAATTTATCAGTATTAAAGGGCTTTCCGTGATCGAATTTTATTCTTTCCAGGTTTTGCAAAGAAAAGAAAGAAAAAAAACCACACGATGAACATAAAGACAAACATTCATACGGTCAGAAGAAATCGGATTACTACATAACATACTCATTCTTATATTCTTAATAGCATTCTAGGTATTTTTCTTCATAAAATAGCTTTTAATCCACTTTTATTTATAAACTTTTGTATATTATTACCAAAAATATAGTCAAATCACGAAAGCTAAAACTTCTTTTGTTCTATTTCACGAATTTCCATTTCAACCAGAGGCAGGAGAAACGCATTTATTATTCTAAAAGCCAAAGCACACCGTGTTTTCTTACAAGATTCCGCGACTCTCGAGTCCTCTCTTTGTGGTCCGTGATCTATCACTAATTCTCCACAACGAAAGAGAATACCTACTGAATAATAGATAGAATATTTTTTTTCTGGAATTCGATAGAAGAGAATGTTCTGTTGGAACTAAAAAAATTCAAAAAAGTTTTTTAAGTCATTCGGTATTAATATTTAGATTTTTTTTGGTCTGTGTATTAGAAACAAAACTGTAAGATTAATACATAGCGTGAATGTTCAAAACAGTCATCGTATACGTAGTATACGATGTAGTATACGTAGTATTTCTCGTATACGTGGTATTGAGAAAATGTAGTAATCGTCAAAAAATTCGAACTGGATATTTTAAGGAATCTCCACTTTTAGACCTATGTGAGTTCGAAAAACACATTTTTGGAAAACTTGCTTCGGGCTGTATGAGACAAAGTAACTCAAAAATGCTTTGAGCTAGATAGTTGAAATTTGGTATACCGCCATTATACCAAATTTATATATTTCTATAAAATTTTGATCTAAATCCTGCCCTCAGATGAAGTTTGCCTGACTGACAGTTCGAATATATTTTAAGGGGATAACTACAAAATGAAAGGAGCTAGATAGATGAAATTTGATACATAAAATTAATATCTATAGTTTAGACGTCTATAAAATTTTGAGCCAAATACAACGAGAAATTGACCGTCTGCCTGTCTGTATTTTAAGAAACATGCAAACGCGATAATGCAAAGATGCAATGACTTAAATATATGAAATTTCGTATGAGATTTTGTGACTTTAAATGCAGTTTAATGTCAAATGTTTGTTCCAATTAGTTAAGAAAAATATATTTAAAACACAAATTTGATTTTCGAATGCTATTAATGGCATGCCAGTGATTAATCCCCAAATAACTCGCCAAGGGCGAAAGGACATAACAGTAAAAATGCTAAAATCACGCTAAACGCTAATATTTCGTAACTTACAATGCCACGCAAGGCGTTCTCTGGGATAACACTTTTATTATACAGTATTCGAGAGACTTTTAGGAAGCCTACACCCTCTGATTTTATTTTTCTTTCTTTCTGTGAAGGTAGCTAAATTCAACCTTCTAAATTTCTTTATATTTTTTACAAATTAATAAATATTAAATTAAACTTCCAAAATTCTACATCTAATTCTAAACAGACATTTTTAATTTATATTTTAAAATTTCTCGATTCAATTTTATAAATATGTAAATGATTAGTGTTTGACCAAATCTGACTTTTATTGTGAATAAATACCGCTCAATAGCGTCCACGTAAATCATATGTTGTGACTTCAGAGGAATACTTAAATGGGGTTACATCTGAGAAACAATTGAAACAATAGTGTTTTTTTTCCGTTTGACTTCATTATAAATATATATTGCAAAGATGGAAGATAATTACGACTAACGATGGGAAGTTTAGTTTTTATTTAAAAAGGATTTTCAGTTGAAGGTATCTCTTATCAAAAGGCAGTATAGCCATGGCAGAACAACTACGCTTACTATGGAAGAAACTGCTTGCAATGCATGTTGGAAGTCTCATATGACTTCGCTTAACGATTATGAAAAAAATATATAATTTTCTACATAAAACAATCTACAAATATATGGAATAAGAATGTATACAAATCCCGGGACCAAGAAGCTGAGGTTTAGCATTGGCACCAAAGAAAAAATTAGCAGCATTTTATGGAATGGCAAAGTCATTCTTATGGCGGATTGACTTATATATGAATTAACTATTGATAACGATAATTAAGGTGAAATTCCTATGAAGCTGCGACTTTTATTTAAAAATATAGTGCGGGAAAATTGTCTAACGTTCACCATAACAGCGTTTGTCTCCATAGCAACCACTAGACCTTCGACATATTTTCACCACCTGAGTTTAGCACTTACACAATCTTAGTACTAATCACTCGCCTTGGATGACTAAATGAAGAACATCACTAAAGGTAAATGTTGCACCAATAGATAAACGGAATTTTTTTTTGCCATGGTCATCCTGAAAACTGCAACAAAACGGTAAAATTGAATTTAAAATATATTTAATTAATCTAACATTCAGTTTTTGTGAAATAAATTTATTTACACCTTGTGACTGGATTTGTATAACTTATTTATGCGAGGCGTAAATAGAGCATTGTTTTATATCTAGCATTTCATCACTGATAACAAATTTTGCTTTAACAAAAAATAAGTTATATTTTAGACCTGATTCATTTACTGGTTTAAAATAAAGCTTAATTTTATACAAGATATTTATCATAGAGTGTCAAAACTATGAAATAAACTTAAATTTCTCGAATGAAAATATACACAAATTAAATATATACGTTCAATATTTCAATGTTCTCCATTTAAATCTCTTATTTGCAATTACAGAAGAAAAGTAACATTATTTGAAATAAAAAAAATATTGAAGAAAATTTATTAAGAATTGTTGATATTATTTATAAGAATTATAAAGATTTATCAAAAAATACATTCCATTCAAACCCAAAAGTAGAAATGAGAAAAATATTTTGAATTTCAACTTTTCATCTAAATATTAGATGATATCTCTTACATGAATCCAGCAAGAATATATTGGCATAAATGTGATGATTATTTTCATCTGTTATTGAAAACATTTCCTAAAGCAGAGTTATTTTAATTTTTACTGCTGTTTCCTCATTTTTCTGAAAATATATGTAATTTATGTTTTTTCTTTAAAAGTACTTGGCAAAGTGAGATTTTACGATGCCAGAAAAAAAAATGCCAAATTTGAATTTCTCTGAAATTTTCCAACGAAAGCTTATTAAATATGTTTACCCGATATATTTACGTAGACATTTTTTTTTAACGAATGAAATTCAATCCAGATTGAATTTTCTGACCGAAGAATTCAATTTAAATTTGTATTTTGGAGAGATTATTTGGAACTTCTGTTTAAAATTCTCTTTGAATTTCCTGTAAATTCATTATTGAGAACTTTTCAGTTTAAACACTGGCAATACATATAATTTAATATTTCAAAATACCTCCGCTTCAGGACCAAAACTACATGGTCGAATTTCAGTCATAAAAATGAAATAAAGCTTTTTTTTAAAAAAATAACATGATTCCAAATTGAAATATGAAAAGATTATGCGATATATATATATATATATATATATATATATATATGGATTTCTTGTATTTGATAACTATTTGATTAATATGATAGAAATTAAAATAAAACACATACAAAGAAATCTTATTAACTTTTTCAAAAATTCTTTTATTTTATATTCTAAGAAAAATTGCAGTTAGTGTGTTGAATGGGTTTCTTAAAATTTTTCTCCAGCACTCGACTGCAATCGTTATTATTCGCATTTTCAAGTTAATTCTTCTGAGACTGTGAAAATGCAGCTTGAATTATAGGATCAGGTCATCTTAAATATTTTCTCTGGTGAAATTGTTTGGGTGTATCTTAGCAAATTCAAATAGATATGAAGGCTTAGATAGATTTGGATATTGCGTTTTGTGTACATATTTGGTTCTGAATATTGATAACCTTAATTATAGTAATTGAATATTTTTTTTCTTGTAGAAGATAAAATGGATGTAAATAAATACGAAACAGGGTAGTTGATAAAACATGAAGCCTTTATTTTAAATTTAACTCTCTTCTTCTTTTCATTTTGAAAATAAAGATTTAAATACAAAATCGAATTATAAAAAAAAATATTAGAATAAAGATTACTTAATTAAAATTTCACCCGAAATTTATCTAAAATTACATTATTATTTTGTAAAAGAATTTGAATTTTATTAGAATCAATTTTTTACTATGCAAAGGAAAATAGTATTTATAATCACTAGCACAAATTTTCAATTATTTATTATTTTTTTAAGAAATAAAAATAACGCTATTTTAAAAATGATAACAACGAGATTATATTATATAAAACAAATGGATTTCAAAAATCTAAACTAGGTTGATATATCTATATTGATTACTTTAATTAATTTTATTATATTTACGCTACATTTTTGTTAGTTTTGAAAATCTTAGAAAATGCATAAAGCTTTCATTAATTAAATTCGTATAAATAGAATTTCTATAAAAAAAAATCGATGGGCTTTTATATTTTTATGAAATAGCTATACAAAACCAAAAAGTATATTTTTTTCTCCGATTTTTTATGAAGGAACCTTTTTGAAAGCTATTTTTTAATTTTTATTTCTTTTTTCTGCTCGAACCACTTTATTAACCTCTCTTTTTTTCTGAAAAGAAATTTATATTTTATTCCGGTGAAAAATGGTTGGGATAGTTTTTCTTTAAAATTGTATTATAAAAACCTCAATTACTGAAACTATTGTGAAATTAAACACGTTTTCAGTTTCCAGAAAATTACTTCCTTTTAAATTAGTACTTGGGGTAGTTTATTTTGAACTTTTAATTTCTATCAATTCTAACGGAATTTCAAGAAAATAAATAAGAATATCCTCAATTATATTCTTATTTATTTTATATTTTCATTGATTCCATTTCTAGAGAAAAGATATTTCCATCAATTAGAAAATATTCAATATTTATTTTCCTTTTTGATAGGTGAATTAAGTTCTCTTATAAAGTCAAAATCAACATCTATTTGAAAAACTACTATTTTTTTTAGAAAGGGATCTAGTAAAATTCTTGAAGGTCAATCATACCGAAAGTAAAAGAAGGTACATCAATATAAAAATATTACCATTCACGAAGCAAATTCTTGCCTTGAAGGAATTTAGAACAGGTCATGATAAGTCATATGACTGACTCTCTGACCCGCCCGAAGGCACGTGGATAAAAAATATGGAATGACCAGATCGCCGCTACAGCAACACAAACGGGAACTGTGGTTGAGTCCTAAGGATCATTACCAGCCACGGTACAACCCTTCCCTAAGGAAGTACGTCCTGACATTGATGGAAGAAGCCAGACCCGCACCTTTTCGTGTACCCTCTAGGGTGGCGATATTCAGCCACCATGCCAAAGCATCTCATTGTCATTTCAAGGTCCCCCCCCCCCGGAGGGATCAACAGGACATGATAATGTTGAGAAGAACGCGTTGAATTTTTAGGGTATTTTTTAATTCTCTAATGAATATTACACATTTTTCGCAATTTAAGACTCAATATAATCGATACATTCACAGAAGCCACTGAAGGTAAACGAGCAAATAAGTTCTAATGTAAATTTCCAGTGGGCCGTTTCTTTTAAGCTTCATGGGCTGTAAAAAGATAAGAATAGAACACAAAATTAATTTATTATAAAAAGTTATATACAATCATGGTCAAATTTTAGCCTAATTACCGCAAAGATTTAGGTATTTTTCATATCGATGGATCAGGTTTCCGATCTTCGAAGGACACGTCAGTTATGTGAGATGGGCCTTCAACATAGCTTTGAAGTTTCTTATGATACTGGAGGATCCTTGAATTTTCTTTTAAGAAAAGAATATGGAATCGGAATTTCTAAGCATTCACCCTTCAAAGTCGCGTGGTGGTTTGCGTAACCTGAGATACCAGCATCCCCGATTCGTTTGAAATCACAAATGATTTGCAGTGGAATGCTTGTCAAATCACGGCTTGGTGTGAAAAAGTTTCCAGGTTCGAAATTTGATTTCACCGACGAACCGCCCTATAAGCGGTCTAATGCACGTTAAATCTGTCTAGTCTAAATTTCCTCCAGCTGGGATATCGGGAAAGTTTGGAAAGGGTTGCCAGCTCAAATGTTGTCTTTGTCATTTGAACACGTTTAAAAATTACGAGTTACATCCCAAAATAAGCTTAGTGTTGCAATAAAAGTTGTTAAAATAACTGAAAAAACAATAAG
>JAPMOR010008933.1:0-17438 GCA_026543865.1 Argiope aurantia
TTTTTTTTTTGTGGGAATTGAAATAATTTGTTGAAATTAATTAATTAATGTAATATAAATTAGTGGTATAGACACGATGATATTCGGTCATTTCGGCGGCAGTGAACCACCTGGTTGTCAAAGTTGGATAGAATAAATAGAAGCTACTCAAAACATAAATTTGAAATATGTATACTAATCTGAAATTACTAAATAATGAATTCGTTTAACTAGAGTAAATATTATTTTTGAAAGGAACTGGAACTTAAAGGTGAACTGAAAGATTTAATTTTGGCATCAGACTTAGTATTAAATAAAATATGAATTTGTGCTGGATTGAGATAAAAATAGAACAATAAATAAATAAATAATAAACTTTTTAGGCTATAACAGATCCCTGTATGTGCTGTTATATAAGTAAGTCATATTCAAGAGGAAAGTTCTTCACGATTTTTGCGGATCAAAGGAAAAAAAAAAAAGAAATTGTAACAAAACAAAATATGCATTCGCATTTATTCAGTACTTTGTAACATCAGCAGAAATGATATCACTTAGAAACAAAATAGATTTCCCGCATTCCACCTAAAAATGCACTTCATACCCTCGTCACAAGTGAGGGAAGCAAAGTCCATCTCGTCGCACGTGCGTACTTGTGACATCGACAGCTGATAAAAGTTATGTAAATGGCCACGAGCGAACGATCCTCACTATCGATTAGAGGAATCGGAAGAGTGTGCGAAGTTCCGCCAATACTTACGGCAGAAGACGACCAACCACAGCATAGATCAGAGTTCGTTTGGCTATTTTTGGCATCTTTTATTACTCGTTAAATCGGAACTGGCGATAAAACAAACACATCATACGTTTTTTTCCCAAATGGAACTATGAATCAGTAATCAAGAATCGTGATCAGTTTATTTCCGCTGAACAACTTTATATTTAGGTATATTTCCACCGTTTCGTACTTGTAACAATAAAAACGCTTTATCGGAACACGATAAATCGTTGTATGTTTGATTTGATATTGACACAAAGATATGGCTTTCTTTTATTTTCAGTTAAAAGTGTTTGTTTGATAAATGGAGCATCGTGTGTGTCAAAAGAAAGTGAAGCAGTGAAATGTGGAAAAGAAGTCGACCCGATAGATTTGGCCTGATAAATAGAGTATGAATCCTTTTTCTTGGAAAATAAAAGGCAGGAGTGAAGTTCCTCAGTTGAAAAGCCAAAATTCTGCGTCGATTAGGTTTTAGAATTTGACATGTATGAAATTATCGCGTTGTTCTTTGAAGATTATCGACACTCTCCATTTTTCGATGAATATCAGCGGCTAGGAAACTTTAACTGAGCTTTGCTATGACTTTTTCTTACATTTATTATTTTTCTTCATTAATTAAATATGACAAAGAGGAAAATAATAAGTCAATACTTTTCCAATTTTAAATCAACTGTAATGATCAAAATAGGCAGAGAAGGAAAAAAAAAAAAGATTATAATACTTATAATTTCTTCCTTGGCTGTTATTTACACTTATTACTGCAAAATCATTTTACACGGAATTCAACTATCAACCTCAAATAAATTTGAAAAAACAGTAGCAGAGTAAGGAAAAAAATCATCAAAAATAATTTATGTTGAGTAAAAATTCGGAAATATTCTTCCATTTATTTTCACGTGTATTTTCACATATGAAATGATTAAGCAGATAAACACAAAAGCAAACTAAAAGCATTTTAAACTGGCCATTTGGTGAATGTTCGATGCTATTTTTATATGCTTTTACTCACCTTAAAGTTTAATGCTTGTAAAGATAGAATTTTTGATTATTCTTGAATATACTAGAGTTCCAAAATTTTGCACTTATGTATTTACGTTGACAATGCCAATATTTTAATACTTTCAGAACGCAATTATCAGTTAATACACTACTTTAATTAAATCTCGGTTTCACATTAATGCCGACCCCGACTAATGAAATTGACGAACATTTGAAAAACACTTCTCGTATTATGAATTTTTTCAAAGCGTGGTACTTTTTTTTGTGTGTGTGAGTGTGCATTATCATACTATAATGTTAAAAAAAATCATATAGCCGGCTAGTTTCCAACAATAAAATTAATCACATTTTCTATAACCATTTACAATGACATCACATTATAGGATATTTAAACCATGAAAACATTATATAACAGCAATGACAATTAAAAATGTAAATGAGAATATTTCGGGAAAGATGTGTTAAATTTTGAACGATTGATTGGTGCCTACTGAAATGTATCTTTAGTATTGATCTTCGCGAAAAATCGGAGCCAAAAATTTATGAAAAGTCATTGATCATTATCGCAATTATTATCTTAAATAGTAAATACATAAATAACATTCGAGCCTCAACAAGAAAATATTAACTAGGTTTTATTTATTTATTTTTTATTGGTTAAATGTTTAAGAAAATAAAATTCCCAAAAGCAAATTTCGGTTTTGCTGGAAATCTTACAACAATAATGAATAAATTTAATATCCGAATGTCCGACTTTCAATAAAAGTTCATTCAAAATTATAATAATTGTGATATCTTTTTATTAACGCCTATGTTCAGTTTAAAAAGACACATCGAGAAGATTTGACGTAATTTTTTCATAAGTCCTCTTAATGGCGAACTACCTAAATTGCTTAAAAATGTATACATTTAATTATATTTGATAGAATTTTTCTGAATTTCAGAGGCAGATTTATTTTCTTATAATTTTCTGCCTTTCTTATAAATTAATTTATACGTGCATGTACAATGAATTATATAAAGTTTTCAAATGAGACGTAGTTATTTTGAAATTTAATAATAAATGATAGCGAAAAACATTATTATTGTTTTAATCTGTCTTTTTTTTCATATGACATATGACTTTCATATGACTGAAATTTTTTTATATTTCTTTTCAAATAATATCACGTTTTATATGTCACACAAGGAAAAAAAAATCTAATGTAAAGCACTGCTTGAAGTTCATTTTACTTTTCTGTCAAAGACTTAACAAATGTACATGTACTATGAAGCTGAAACTATAAATTATTTGCTGACTTTGGCTTCACACTTGTTAAACAGAAGGTTCATTTCTTTTCTGTTAAACTATTAATCAGGAAAGTTAAATTATTTAAAGTTGCAAGTTAACTGAAAATTATATAATGGAAACTGAAATCTATGCGAAGATGCGAATTACTTTTCTATGTCTGCCTTTGGGGAAAAAAACTTAAGGCATGAGAGTAACAATTAACAAGGATAAATATATTACCACATTTGGTTAAACTATTGTGTACAAAAAAAAAAAATAAAAAAAAAATAAATAAAAAAAAAAACATCAAGTTCAGAGATTATACAGCGATATAAACGTAGCCAAAATATTCTAAATCAGCTAATTATTAGAATTTTGCAAACAATAAATTTTGTGAAGAGTTAAGCTTTCTTTTTTTAAATCAAGATGCTCTTTATAAGAACAAATTATAACAATTGAGGAATTATAATGCAAGCCCGAGAAAACAAAACACTAACAGACGCCCATTATAAAAAGGGATAATCTCGTTAATCCTTTAAGAGAAAATGCATGGAGGCATTGAAGTTAATATATATCAGATAGGGAAAAACCCCTCTTTATAATTAATAAAATTAATAAACCAAACAACTTTTGTAACTAGTTTGCAAGCATAGAGTCATTTTTCAAAAAAAACAAAAATTAATTTTTAAAATGGACAAAAACATTGTAAAAAATATTTACAAAATTAAATATCTAAAAACAAATTAATTCAAATCTAATAAAATAAAATACGATGAATTATTAGAAGAATAAAATGCGACGGATACGTCACTTCAAAACTAGGAATTTTATTTTCATTGTAGTATTATAACAGGTGTATAAATGGAGGTATTACGCACTATGAAATATTATTGATTGAATTATAAAAATGTATTGCAAAGTATGAATGGAAAGTACTGTATGAATGAACTGTATTGTATGAAGGAAGTATTGTTTGAATGAATGTATACAATAAAAAGTGTTGCTAGTCATAAAAAAGAAAGGGATTTTTAAAATGAAAGGATAAATTATGCAACAATGAAGTTTCTATCATTAGAAAAATTAAATTCGTTTCTATTTTAAAATGGCGTGAAAGTTACTTTTGTAAGACAGCATTTTCAAAAGATGTCGAAGGAAAAATATCGTTTTAAATTTTTACTCTTTCACTCAATTGCAATTCTTCAAATTAGAAAATTTGAGAATTTTTCTTTTGCTTTTAAAAGCCCATTGAGAAAAATTCATAATGAACAAAAACTGTATATTTGAATAAGAACCAGCACTGACAGAAATTCTTTTAGATATAATGAGAAAAATCGAAATTTCGAATTCGTATAAATCAATAATCGGTCATCCTTGCGAAGATTTATCGCCAGCGATCCTGCCGCCATCTATTGTAGGTTTTAAAACATATATGATATTCTATCGTTTCTTAGAAATAATTATTTTATGTTCAGAATCATCTAATCATGCAATTCAGTCTAAGCATAGTAATGCTCATAAAGGGGCTTACTATCTGCAAAAATAATTTAAACTCATTTAAAACACTCTGAAAATCAGACCTTTGGATCTAGAATAACTAATCCAAAAATTTTCCTTCGGAATATATCATTTTATATAAATCATTTTTACACTTCTTGAAAATAAAAAAAAAATCTTTTAATTTTATTTTGATACAAAGTTTCTTCCTCTAATATTAGTAAATTAAAAATAAAATATTTTATAAAGATACTTTTTATCTTTCAGTTACTGGATTTATGAGGACTCGAAGTAGAACAATACAAAAAGAAATTCTTTGCCTGTATATTATGTATTCCATAGAATTAAAATTAAATATTAAAAATAAAATTTACACAAATTTTAATTATGGTTGCTGCATTTTACAGGTATTATATCAGCATATATCTTATTTTAAAATACCTTAATTCTACGTTATAATAGAAATTGAATTCAATCGTCGTAGTATCTTTTAAAAGAAACTATATTATAGATTTCTTGTGAAGAAAAAAATACAATATACCATTCTATGAAAATAAAAAGATTAACTAGCAGAGCGTGGTTTCGATCCACGGACCTCTGGGTTATGGGCCCAGCACGCTTCCACTGCGCCACTCTGCTACAAGAACCAAGAATCTTTTAAAGCTCTCATTCCAGAGCTGACTGACGTCATCTATTTTCGGAAAGTTTTTGTTTATGTTTATGTTGACTCGTCAACTGGTGTTCTAATCATTGAAACGAGCTTTCAAAAAGAAGTCAGTTAGTAAATTAACTATACTTAATAGAAGCAAGAAAAAAAAAAGGGGGGGGGGAGAGAAAAGTCATCATTTGTAATGTATATGATTAATTAAAAATGTGTTATTGTTGTGTGTTCATATTTATATTTTGTAAATGCATAAAATCCATCATCAAAAGCCTTAATAATTTAGTATTAGCGATTTGAAATGTTTTCATTTATTTATAAATGCAATTTATAAACAACTGAAATTTGAAAAATTATTAACTTTCAATCAATTGCAAATATAATTATTTTATGAATTAATGTTTAATATGGATGCAAGAATTGCAAGTTGTACTCGATTTAAATAGTGGGAATCTTGCACGACTCATCACATATTTCTGTTTGTGTAACTGTCCATGTCAGTTAAGCAGATATAGGATAAAATGTTAGTTCTAACTAATATTTATCTGTATTAAAAAATAACTTCTTATTAAATCTTTCTTATCATTTTTTTTTTCAAATGCAAATTAATTTAGAAAGTCCTACTTTATGTACCTGAAATATTTTTCCATATATTTTTAGGAAGTTTACATATGTTCATAATAAGTTTAATACAGAACTATTTCTGTAATTTAAAAAAAAGGCATTTCATTGACAATTGGTATAAAAGATGGGCAAAAAATTATCCTCAGTTGTGTAAATAAATTCTACATCAAACTGGGAATTGAATGTATGTCTTGCATTCAGTGAGAAAAAATCTTGCTTTCGATTTCTTAAGATTTTAAAACTACAATTGCTTATGAAATATTATTATGGAACTTATCCTAGGGCTTTTGTTCTTGCTGAAGCTTAATGCAATGACCTTTTATTTTAGGATTTTTCCCTTGTAAAATTTTTTAAGAGCATACTTTTTTTATTTGAATGTAAAAAATGTGTATTAAAAAAATCCTTTATATTGAATGGTAATACATGTTTAAAATTATGGATCTTTTTATTCTGTAATAGTTATGATTTCATAATATACTGAAAACAAAAGCATTGCAAATGTTTTTATACATTCAGAAAGAAAATGTTTATATCATAAAATACTTTGTGTATTTCATTATAACTGAGAATTTTTTAAATATAAATCTTACTTCATTAGTATAAAGATTTATATTTAATGATTATTAATCGATTTCCATCATATCATGTAATGAAAACTTATTTGCGTGTACATATAATGAGTCATGTTCCACTATTGAAATTTGACTGCACATATTTTTTTGTGTATGATTGATTTAATTCAAATACCATCTTTTCTTATACAATTAAATTATTATAAAGACCTGTTAAATATCCTTAATATGGAATCTGGGTGAAATGACTTCACCCAGATTCGATATTAAGATGATTAAATACTTCTGTTTGTCGTTCTTCTTACATGTTTACATTGTATATTAGGATAGGTTTAGATTTCTTTATTGTACTGAATTGATACTATTCTAGATATTTTTTTACCTTCTCGAATCAATAATTTGTTCAGAGGTTCAATATCTTTCATTTTATTTTATAAATATATATATGATATCGAAAAAGTGCAAAACTTTTAGATAGTATCAAGTTTAATGCAATAATCAGAAAGTTATTATTCAGTAATTAGTTAATAGTCAGTAATTTTTTTAAATAAACATCTTTAAATATTCATATTCTGTTTTGCATAAATATCCTGAATTACTCAAAATTAGTTTAGATTTTTAAAGCATATTCAATTTTAAAATAGAGAAATGGAGTTGCTATAACTTTGTTGTAATCTGTCTACAGAATAAATTTACTTTATTTATGAATTTATAAATTATAAGTTATAATAATATTTGGTATGCTTAGTCATGATCATTTTTATATATAAATGTAATTTATGCTTGTTTTACTATAGGTTCCCTCTTTTAAAAATCTTATATAAAACAATTTTTAAATTAAAGTTATTTTTCTGAGATTTTAATCCGTTGTAGATTTTATACATAGGGAATTTTATTTTGCATAAAAAAGCATTTTAACACAATTCTGTAGCCTAATCCTTTTACAACTATTCTACTTGTAACTTCAGCATTAAATTTATTAAAATATTTGCTGTGTTTAATTTACATGCTTTATATACAATATATATACTCATATGATATTTTGCATGACCAGTTTCACTTACAATCTATTTGAAATATATCTTTGTAGCCAACATTAAAAAAATCCTTACTTGTACATAATAAAAAATCAAATATGTAATTAGTTGACATCAGATTATTAGTATCAGTTAGCTGGTATCAAATTGACATTTATTTAATTAAAAGGATTCTTGACCCATAGATTCAATAATTTATTTTAAATATTTACACAAAATCTTGTTCCAATTGCATTTTAAAATGCTTAACTTTTTCATAAATTCCTTTTTTTTTTCATTTTTTTATTGCAAAGATGTTGGACTCATGTGTTAATCCGGCTAAAATAAACAAGGTTTATATGGGAGACAAAAAAAAAAAAGAAAAAAAAAAAAGGAAAAAGTTGGTTTATTTCATAAATGTCATAAAAAAGACAAACTAATATCAATGTTTCCTTCCTTGCATGAGGCATCTTCAGCTACTTTCATAACAATTTCAGGAAACAGTCAGTATTAATTTAAAAATGACATAAGGTGAATATCAGTAATTCTGGACCTGAGAGAAAACTTATTTTATGTCAAGTGAAAATAATTGTTCATATCTATAAGGACTTCAAAATAGGGAAATAACTGTATATTTCAAATTTCAAACTATTTGAGAAATATAAATTCTATATCTATGCAGAAAATATAAAGAAATGCAATAAAACTATATTTCCAAGGATTTTAAAACCTCAAACTTGTTTTATATGCAACTCTCAGCTTTAAATTGTTTTTTCTTTTCCCTGTATATTATTTATACCTTGCAGTTTCTACTGAAGTTGATCTGGTAAGGAGTTTAATTGAGAATTTTAAAAACTACAGTAAAAAATTTCATTTACAATTTTATTATATACTGTTATGGGTACTGGGTCGTTAACATATTTGCTGTGGCTCTGAGAAATAAGAAATATGATAATTTAAAAATAAATTATTGATTCAATCTAATTTCAATTTAATTAATTTTCAAGATTTTATCTTAACTTAGCCCATAGTAACTTTATTCTAAAATATTCTCTTATTTCGTGATCCAATTCCACTGTCTCTACTTAATTAATTCAAGAGAAGCTTTGTTGAATTGCAGAGTCAGCTAAAAGTCTAACTTTCCCACACTGCATGAAGCAGCAAAATACCGCTGTATGGACAAAACGTCGCTACTTTCACATGCTCAGCGTGAAGGGGTAAAAAACTGTCCAGTAAGCACATTCTTTTTAAAAGATCCCTGTGTTTCCCTTACATGCGATTGACATGCGTCAGAAATCCCTATCAGAATCTTATTAATATATTAGCGCTATGAAGAAATGTTTTCCCTATCAAAATCATAGGTTATATAAGACCAGGGGATAAAATGTCCAAGGGCATTTTCCTCATTCCTCTTTGTGTCGTCCTGTGTGCTCATCACCTGTACATATGCCTGCTTCTTAAAAATGAAATAAAACGACGTCACGAAATAGCAAGTCTCTTCACTGTCTTCAAACTGCATCCTGCTTCACAACAAATAATGTTACATATATATATATATATGTGTGTGTGTATGTGAGTGTAATCTAATTTCTTAGTGATTTTATTAAAATTTTACGTTACAAATATAAACACATTTACAAGATAATTTTCAATAGATGTGTTTATGAAAATATATTATCTAAAGTTGTCATATTTCTGTTATTTTAATAAAGTATGCAGAAATTTCTCATAATATCTCACCTTTTTTATTTCGTGCTACACCAATTAGATTACTGCTATACATATAGATTTAATTACATTGTACAGAAATAAGCAAATATTAAAAGGAATGAATCTTTTTAATAAAATATGCCATTTTTAATATTTCCTTATTTTTATATAATGCATTTAAAAGGAGGAAATAATTTGTTCACAGTAAATGTATAGCACTTAAAATTTAAAATCCCAAAGGGATTTTTTTTTTAAATTTTTCAATGTTAAATAAATTAATAGAATATACTAAGTGGAAAATGGATCACAGAGTTATGATTAAGTAAACTCATGGAAACATTTTCTGCACTCATCCTTCTTCTTCCATAGCTTTCATTTATATTCATAACTTCTTTCATTTCTTAGGCTATCAAACTTGAAATTTTGGCCCTAAAGCTTATTATTATTACAGATTTAAATTTATAAACAATGGGCATTAAAAAATTAAATAAATATAAAAAAAAAAACAATTTTTCACCTAATTGAAGTGGTTAACATAATTTGAATAGGAGTGATGATTTTTTTACCAATCTTTTTTTAAATCTTCTACACTTCAGGTAGCAAAACATCTTTAAATAAGGTATTGTTTATATTTTTAAATATCATAAAATATCATAAAAATTTATTTTTTATTGTTTTTTTTATAATATGCAACTAATTATCATCTGATTTAAAGTAAATATTTTCTTTTTCCTTTTAATTATATATTATATACTATTTTAAATTACATAATAAATTATTTTACTACCAAAAAAGGAGGAAGCACAAAATGTATCATTTTTTAAAAAGAATAATCTCTACTATAATAATAATAAAGGGCATTATTATTATTATAGTAGAGGTCACATAATAATGTGACCTCTACCTCAACACACATAAAGGTGGTATGTGTGTTGACGGTCTGCAGACCAGATTGTTTGGGACATAATTAAATACAACCACTATCCTGACAAACCAACCATGTTGGCAAAGGTAGTAATATATAATAAAGTTGATAATTAAGTTTTAAATTTTAATATATAATTTTTTTATTGGGTATATTTCTATATTAAGCTTTCATGAACAAAATCACGGCTATGGCATTTATATTTTCTTCAACTAACACTGGTTATTTAGATGCGCTTGATTTTACAATGATCAAATTCTTATTATATCTTAATATTTTAGAATTCTAAATATTAATCTTTATGATTTACAAATTTTGTCAGCTAATAAAAATATTAAAAATTATTTTACTAATAGAAATTTATATTTACACTTCAAATCATAAAATTTCAGTTACACACATATATATAACAAAAGTTTAGTAAAATTTTAAAGAAAAAAGGGCTATTTTTTGATCAAGAATAATGTATGTTATTTCAAAGTGTTAGTTTTTCACAATTCTTTTAATATAGGTACATTTAACATTTTCAAAAATATATTTCAATAAGCAATTATATATAATGTTTCCAGTTATTGAATCATATGCAAATTCAGATTACATAATAATTAACTTTTGTTCTCATTGAGTCATGTATTAGGCTCTTATTTTAATTAATTTATTTAAAAAGACTAAATTCAAAAATTAAAAAAAAAAGTAAAAAGAACCATAAAATTATGTTTGAACTAAAATACATTCTTATTGCAGGATAAACATTCACTGTTTCATAAGCATCAGTTGTATAATAACTGATTTAACATTAATTTCATAATTTGGTAGTCAAATGAAACCTGAAATGTTTCAATGATGCAGATATCAAGGCTAAATATACATGTATTCAAAACTGTTTAATAATTTTTTATTGTTTTCTGCAAAATAATAATATAAAATATATAAATAATATAATATATATTATTTAATAATAAAATATATAATAATAAATATATAATATAATATATAATAATAAATAATATAAAATAATAATAATAAAATATAATATAAATAACTTAAAAAAATTAAATGCCATTTCATTGGAATTTAACATAATTCATTTGAATCATGCAACTGAGATATATGTATTTTAATATACAAATTTATTTTTTATTGATGAGATCAAATGATCAAACTCATATGTATATATATTTCTTCATAATTACATTGGTAGACCTATGTAAGTAATAGTACCAAATACCCAAATATTTTTATATATGAAATGTTTAAAGATATTCCTTAAAAATGCATACTAGCACTGAAATATATATATATAACAGTACCTTAATCAAATCATATTTTTCTCTGAATAAATAGAAAAACTTTCAATTGATGCTTACTTATAATATAAAACAAAAAATATTGTCTGTTGTTACAAAAACTCCACTTAAACAAATAACATGGCATTGCGTTTGGTATTCTGGGATATGTTTGTAAGTAAATTGTGCTACTTTTTAATTAATTTAGGTATTTAATTAAATAATAAAAATTAAATCAATGAATTAGTTAACATAGGTGAATCTATAGCATATTCTTTGCTTGAGCCATAATTTTTTCCAGCATCATATTTTTCATATAAATAATGTCATAAATTTTCATATAAAAGATAGTCATAATCTGTCGTTATATTTAATTCAATAAAACCGTCCTAAAAATCAAATATATCTATATTTCATAATTCCAAAGACACATTTTGAATCTTTTTTCAATATACAGCATTAGCAATACAGCTCAGGAATCAGAGAAATCACGTGGACCGAAAAAACTCTTTCCCTAAACATTTAGAAATCCCTACATTTTTCCATATGAGCAAAATTCTGGTGCTGGTCCTAGAATCTAGTTTCTATCTTCAAATGCCCGCAAAAAGTGGTACTAGTAAATGTGGCGCCATCTACCAATGAACAACAAAGGCATTTGTCTCTATTTATATTTAGTTTATATATTTTCCCTTTGCGAATGTAGTTTGAGTAAATTGAATATAAATATAAATTCATTTATAAAATTTCCTCAAATGATAACATCAAAATTTTTTTATATGCTTTTTAAATATGAGCATTAGCTTGTAAAAAAAATTAGAATTGAAAAAGCAAAGGAACAAATAGTAAAATGGGTATTTATATATTTTTTATGAAGTAGACAATTTTTAAGAAATATTATTAAAATTTGACATATGAACGGAAAAAATTTGAATTTAAATGTATATAATTTTTTATATTTGAAATTTAAAAAATATTAAATTTGAAATTAATTAAAAATAATTTCTTTATAATTATTAGAGTTAATTTAATTTTTTATTGCAAACTCTTTTGAAACAGTTATTTAAATTCACTATAATTTCATTATTAATTTCACTCTCATTACATTTCTATTAAATTATTATTTTCAATTTCTTTGAAAGAAATTTATAAATCATCATAAAATTTAAGGTTATTTTTCCCCCTTTCTCTCTCTGCTTTTCTCTTTTTTTCAAAGAAATTCAATATACGACCACTATAGCATAATCTAAAGCTAAATATTTTTGAAAAGTAATTAATTATATTTCAAAATTTGATCGTTTGCAGCAGATCATTTCTAATATCATTTTTGGACATGATAAATACTGATTATATTAACCGTCTTCAGAATAAAAATATATATGAAAGGATAAAATTGAACTAGCAGAGTGTGATTACAGATTTCTTGTGAAGAAGAAAACGTAATATACAATTCTACGAGCATAAAAAGAGAAACTAGCAGAGCGTGGTTTCGATCCACGGACCTCTGGGTTATGGGCCCAGCACGCTTCCACTGCGCCACTCTGCTTCAAGAAGTAAAGTCTAAATAACAAATTCATGCAGGGAATGGGTGACGTCATGCATTTCGCTCCCTGCATTGAAAGATGAATAATGTGTTAGTGTAATAACCCAAGTTCATTTTCACTACTATATCAAGAGTTAAAATGCAATAATTTATCAATCTAAGGATATTTAATACATAATGCAGAATTTGTAAATATTAGTATTTTCATAAATGAATCGATTTTTTTTTTTTTTTTACTGTGGAGTATAGTAAATTTCGGGATGAAATGTTTTTCTTTTTTTTTCGTCTGGTCTGGAGGCATAGTTAAAGTTCTGGAAGTGTAAATGGTGTTCAAGGTCGTAGCAGGCCGGGCCTTCAAGAAGACTGCTTTCTCTTCTAAACTAATATAAAACTGTTATTGCTCTCTTCTATCACGGAGGTCCCGGGCAGGCTGAGTTGAAAGTCCACCTCTTGGCGTCTTTTTGAATTCCCGCCAAATTCGTCGCCAATGTGGCAACTTAGACGGATTTTTTTAATTTTTTTTTTAATAAATTTATTTTCTATTATATTAATTTTTTTATTCTTATTTTTTTTAATTTTATTTTATATTTATTTTATTTATTTTTTATTCTAATTTTTATTTATTTATTATTATTATTTATTTATTATCTTATTTTATTAAAAATCAACCTAAAAGGATTATTTTATTTTATTTTTTTATTTTTTATTATATTCATTTTATTTATTATATTTATATATTTATTATTTTATTATTGTTTATTTATTATATTTATTTTTTTATTATATTTATTATTATTTCTGGCCTTCAAGTATCGTTTTTTAATTGAAAAATAATAATAACAACAAATATTCAATTAGTAGTCAACTTGGCGAGATTTCAAATTAGTTGCCAAGAGGTGGGCCCATCTAGGATTTTACCGTGGATTAACTTAGTCAAGCTGGTCGATTTAAAGACTCCATTTTTCTAATTGCTAAATAAAAGAGTCTGTGAAAAATGCAAATTCTTTGGATGACAAAATATTAAGAAAATATTATTTTATCAAGTATAATTGTTCAAATTTTTATTATATATGTTTCATTACATTAAATTAGTTTTTAAAATATTTATAAAACTGAACATCTGTTTCAATACTATTGTGTACAAAGTGGATTCCAGGAAGTTAGAGTTCATAATAAATAAGTAAAAATGCATGCATACTAACAAAGTTAATAAAATAATAATAATAAAAAAATCTGAAATAAATACCTCATATTGCGAATGGCGAATGATCTAAGGCCGCAGAATGTCTAAATCTGTTTCCTGGGGTTAGAATTAATTTTTCGTCCTCTCATCATATTTGACTAAACAAGTTACTAGCTGGAGTTAATTTAAAGCATAGATTTCGGTAAATATGTTTTAAATTATTTCATACATAAGATGACCCTGAAATGATATTAAATTCCGAATACTTCTAGGGGGGGGGGACTTTTCGAAAAATTGGTCATTAGTCAATTAAAAACATTTTTTAGAAGTAAGCATTTAAAGATTTTCCAATATGGTAAAAATTTAAAATTAACCTCGGAATATCTACTTCGAAATAAATCAAAGGGATGATTTTTGATGACGACATAGCAACTTCAGAATTTTTTTAGTGGCCGTAGAACAGTCGACAATGATATGCTGATATAATAAACACCTGAAAGTTGCTTAGACATTTGGCAACACGTTATTGACATATGACACAAAGCAGAAGAGGGAAAAAAGAAAGAAAGAAATGATGGAATGCTTTCGTTTTACTACGGAACGAAATATTGTTGCCTTAAAAATTTACAAGAAGCATTGAATGGTTAAAATATGAGGTAAAACACATATTACTTATAGCAGCCGTTAACACTGATACTTGCAGTATCTATATTGCTCTTCTCTCCTTTTGCCACATTACTGATTTTCTAGCTAGTTATTTTGACAAATATAGTAGGGAAACTCCCCCGGGCCGTTCAACTCCGGCCGGGGGAGTTTCAATGTTTGACTTATGTTTGACAATGTTTGACTTATTTCTTACACAATCTTACAAATCTGACAGGTGGCAATTTTGATTTGATTGTCTAAGCTATCCAAATATTTTTTTGGATTTTCCAGTTTTACAAGGCATGTATTATATTTTCTTTTCTTTAATTTGAATTTTATGTTTTAGTATGGATGATTATAAATCTGCGATTCATCGATCTGTATTGCTCAGTCAGTCATTTCATTCATATTCAATTTAATTAGGGCTTAGTAGATTCACCTCATGCTCTAAAGATCTACTCAAATGATGGTGGCAAATTGTCAGCTGTGAAAAATTCTTGGCTTGATGCGGGTTCATTGGCATCAGAAATATCCCGGAGGACTTTTGATGGTTTTCTAGGGCTGATTCGTTCTCTTCGTCCGAGATGATATTTTTGATGTTTGACTTATTTCGCTAAAAGTAGGAGTGGGCAAATTTGATAGACTTGTACTGGGATATCGTAAATTTGATTTCGTAGCAACATCCCATCCTTGAAATTTAAGAGATTTCCTTATTTCGGCCAGTCGTATAATACGAAATTGTCCTGCTTTCAACGAATGGAACCTGCGATTCAGACCAAATCTTACTTATACAAAATGCGTGTCATACAAATAATTTGCAGCTTCTGCTCTGGCCAGGAATAAAAGACCCAACTGATCTTTGTGTGGCGTGTCATCTATAAAGATCACAATGTAAAGCTCACAGAAACTGTGTGTGCTCTCATATTCCTAAAGCACATAAAATTGTGATTTTCTATTTAAATTTTACCACGTTTCATTACTGGAAATTTATTAATTACTAGTAAAAGTCTGACAGTAATTCGTCTCCTTTATTTGAGTTCTTTTCAATCATTTTTTTTCTACGTGGACAAATAGGGACATTGCTGTTAGTTTGCAATGAATGAAGTGAATAATTTAATCAATTAAAATTGATTGTGCGATTCCATATTTTTAAACTGAGTGTAACATGCTAAAAATGGCGTTCCTCTGTATGATAAATGCATATTTGGCGGTCTATGATGTTGTGATACTGTGATCTATGATGTAAGGCGTTAGTAATTGTATATGCGGCGAGAGATGCAGAAAGCATTGCAACTACATACCGAATGGCGTGATGAATCTGGACAATCATATTGGTGTATCCGATTATAATTTCTGATATGCAGATTACGTGATTAGCACAATTACGTTAAATTTTATTTTCATTTTGTGCGAAATAAATTGTTGGAAAATATGGTTAAAATAATTTTTCAAAATTCTTTAAAAATAGAAACTTTATTTGTAGGTTAAAACAGTGCTATCATTGAAGAGATAATTTTTTTCAACTTTTCGTGCCGTAATATTTTCGGAAGTTATCGTGGAAGGAGCCAAAATTTCGTTTAATTTTTGATTAGTGAAAATACTGACTGAAATTTAAAAAATATTGTCCCGTGGTGCACATTCCGAACTTCCAAAGTATGTATGTGCCAGGTTTGGTAGCTCTAGGTCAAACGGTTTGGCTTGTAGAGCACACATTCATTTTTATTGTCATTAAAAATAAGCATGTATTCTTCAAATATCTGATTCTGCTGCCATATTTTGAATGATTATTTTCAAACCAGTAAATATTATTTATATATTATATTAAAAGTAACCAGTAAACCGTAAATATTATTTATATTATATAAAATATTAATATAACAAACCAATAGTATTATTTCTTTTGAAATCCAACCATTAAATGATGTTATTTGGGGGTTTGTTTTGTAAATTGATTAATTAAACTAGTGAAAGAGTTTCAGTTCTTTTTCAATATATTTTTAAGTATTGAAAATATTTTGGTAGTAATGAACTTCTGAAGAAAATCTGTTAGGTCTGTTAATTGAAATGTAGAGATTTTTTTAAAAAAATTCTGTATTACTTTTCCAACGAGGAATATTTTTACTTCACATATTATTTTTGTATTAATATATGTACTGTACAAAGCTGTGTTTGGATTTCCAAGTTTCATCTAATATGAAATTAATCGAATTACATACATATAAGCTAAATAGTTGAATCTTCATTGCATACACAGCGTTACCTAATAAACGTGTAAAAAAAGATGTTTCTAAGTCCTATTTTAAAAAGGAAACAAATCTAAAGGTTTTCTTCACTGCCATACAGAATTTGCCAGTATATTTCATTTCCCTCCATAAACAAAAATCTAAATTATTAAAGTCGTTATTTGGACAACTTTTTAAGTATTGCATCCTCTTGAGATTGTTTTTTGAAAACAAATTTGAACCAGAAACTCATTTTACAGCAAAATCAAAAGTATGTGTTTATTGGTGTTGTATGCACTTTAAACCAAATTTCTCATAAGCACATTTTAGAGAAATGCTTACCGCAGAGATTTTTAAGAAGATTAAAGCTTCCCATTAAAATGAAGCCGAATTTTGATTTTTTTTTTGTGATCACTTGTGAAAATATTAATACATTAAAATGTTTAAGTGATTTATATTATCTTTCAATTATCTCAATTTAACACGGCATTTCATTCCTTATTTGAAAAAAATTATAAAAGCTGTTTCTTGTATAAT
>JAPMOR010008933.1:17448-37495 GCA_026543865.1 Argiope aurantia
TAATAGGGTATTTTACTCATGGTCCCCAGTAGCCGTATTATTATGTCCTCACTCAATTTTTGGAATTTTCTTTGTCTCACCCCGATTCGATGCACCTCAGATATGAAGGGGGGAAGTCGTTGGATAAGTATCGGATGTCATTGAACTTTCGCTTTCTCTGGGGGGTTTTCATATGATTTTGTGTAAACATTTGTCACATTTTCGATGATAGATTTACCTCCTGTGGAAATGGTTGGTTCATGGACCGGTGACGGTTGTTTTATAACTGATTATAGTAACGTATTACTATTCGCGACGATCTAGTTATTCAGATGGGCCACGGTGGCCTGGTGGTAAGGTCTTGGGTTGTGAGCCGTAGGCTTTCCGGTTCGTGACTCGATTCCACCGAATAACCGTCGTGTAAGGGCTGTTGCACGTTAAATCCGTCAGACCAAACGTCTTCCCGCTGGTGTGGAGAGGGGGGTGCCAGCTCAGGTGTAGTCCTCGTCATCTGACCGCGGTTCAAAATTACGAGATACGTCCCAAAATAGCCCTAGTGTTGCTTCACAACGGGAGATTAATATAACTAAATTAGTTATTCAGATCGGCTAGTTCCAAGGTTGGATGATTTCATTTAAATTTTGATTGCAACCTTTTTCACTTGAGGACTATTCTTAAAAAATGGGGATGAGAAATTGCCAGAAAAATAAACACTTAGAGATGATGCCATTGTCTATATACTGAGTTCATTGAGTTGGCAAATAGTTATTTTATCTGAGGTGTAGACATATGTGAAACTATTATGGGTTGATCCTAGATCTTGGATTTACTATTAGCTGTTAGTGAGGTCCCGGTTGCTAAAGCAGGGTGGAAATATACTCTTTGCGAACAGGATTAGAACAGTACACTGAATAAGAGAAAGGAAATTCATTAGTTAGGTGTGCTTTTTGATTCTTGTGAGGGAATAATTAGTTATTCTATTCCAGCGAAGGACGCTATCAGCCGCTTCTGAGTAGGCCTCATAATGGATGGAAAGCGGGATCTATTTCGCAAGAACATAAACTCCGTGAAGTTTCACTATATGTATTTTCTGAAGCCTCAACTTCATATTTTATGGATTTAATAGTTCTTTTTTTGTCACCATTTTGCTTTATATAACTCATTATCCAAATTAATTTAATGTCGGTTATTTAAAATTCCGAAGTTCAATTCTGGAAATCCTGAGAATTAAAAACTCTTCAGAAAATATTTGAAAGAAGCAGAATTAATGAATGGTAAACAAAACAAAACAAAAAAATCCGTGAGAAAATACTTGATCTTGGAATATAACCTTTTTTTATCAGAAATTTTTCTAACATCGGACTGAATGTAGAATTTATTATATTAATTTTGAATCTAGTTTCTAAATTTTAATTTCATCATTCAATCCATATAATAAATGTACGTTAGCCCTGTAGTCGTGAGAGGCAAGAGACCCCTGATTATCTCCCAAATACATATTTGAATTTCGCTACTTAACTGTAAAACTAAGAGTAGCTAATGCTTCCATGTTTAACGCACTTGTTACTAATCACGTTTAACATAAATAACATATTCAGTTTCAATTATTCATTTATATATTTTTGTATTGCAACTAAAATCTAAAAGAAAATATTACTTATAAATTTATTTATTGCAAGGATTTCTAAGAGCATTGTCACTTCAATTACGCCAATGAAAACATGAAATTCATTGATTTTCACAAACATTACATTGATTTTTTAAAAATAGTGTTCAAAGTTATCACCGGAATGCAGCAAAATATTTTTGACATTTTCTATTGATACCAATTGAAGATGTTCACTTTCAAACAATGCAAGAAAAATTGTTTTCTACTACATTTTGTAAGAGATATATTTATGTAAAAATGGGTGAGAAAATTGTAAGAGAACACTAGATTTTTCAAAGTCATTTCTAATTATGGATATAACGTAATGAGAAGGGGATGAACATTTACAAAGACCAGTCATTTTACGAACTCTAAATTCAATTATTCTCAGTGATGTTATTTTTTTAAAATCTGATTTCATTACGTATCATGATTCACGCTGTTTCATAATCGGAATAACAACAATCTATTTTCTATTTATTTGAATGATGAAGCGAATTTAGAAGAAGACAGGGAATGTTAGGCTTGTGCTGCATGGATTTGAAGCAATAGGAATATTATACACAAGAAGGACCCATGGATATGGATTATGCGCATGCTCTTTAACTTAATCTTCACTTCTTATGAAAGTCTTTCCCATGCACGCAATAGTAAGAAAATAGCAAGAAATTGAGCAATCAGTCTACTCCCTCTGTATAAAAAGACTAAGCAAAATCTGTTTCACTTTTATGAAATGCTTTATCTTTGGGTTATTTCAAAACCTACACGTGTTTCCTGCCATTCTCATAAGAAACCACCCTAAATGAAAGGTTATTTCCATTTCAAAACGTTTCTTATTTCCTAAAATTATTAAAAAGAAACACACGAATTGAAATAAATTCCTTATTTGCAATCATCTGGCATTCCACCAACCTGAATTATTAATACATTTTTGTATGCTTTCCAGGAACGTTTCTAAAGTAAAATAATTTTGAATATTTTTCTATTTTGATTAGCGTATAAAAAATAGATTTTTTAAAACTATTTTCTTTTTGATTTTGAAATATGCTGTTCTTAGAATTCGCCACCAGGGGCCTTATAATGACAGAATTAAAATATAATTTGTTTATAATTTATTTATAGTTAATCTTGGCCACCGAGAGGATTAATCTGAAAATATTGAGATTGTGCATTGCCACCGAGAATGTACGTATGTACAAATATTCAATCTCCTAGCATAAGGAATTCAGTGAAAAAATGGATTATCGAATTTCATTTTTACAGACATTGAACAAATGAAGTTAAGTAAGAGCGTTTGAAAAAAAATCTGAATTTTATCAATGAGCAAATAATATTTTGTGGTTAAAAATTCAGACAATAGAAATGACTCTGAGAATAGCGACGAAAAACATCAAATTTACAAAATGGAAAAATATTAGTGTAACCATGTAAGCTTTATTCTGCCTCTATTGAAATGTCAAGTCTTTACAGAACTTTTAAAAATCAGAAACAATAATAATACCGTTGTAGCAGCTATTGATTTCATTTCTTTCTTCATAATATAGTTATTAAGATAGCAGTTTTCTGAAAAAGGTTTCATATATACGTTTACGTATACCATCCTACTAGTTTCGGTCCATTAACAGTCATTGTGTGCGTAAATTAAATTTGACTTTGAATTTTGATGGAATCGATTTGTCCTCATTTTTTTCTCCTGCTATGATTCTTACATAATTAGGATGTTATTTATTGTAATTTCTTTCTTCAATATTCTTATTGCTTAGAAAGGAAAAGTAATCCGAATAAATATTTCATAGGTAATAAGCAACCATTCCCTACACAAATATTTTAATAGAAAATGATTAGAGATAAGAATTAGAACTTTGGCACTTAAAACATTATTAATTCATTAATAATATTCACTCATAAATTTGACGGAATAACATAATCCGAATTTTTTTTTTCTTTTGGTTTGAAGTAAAACATGTATCTACATCTTCTTAAATTCAAACGGAGAAAAATCACGTTGGCGCGAAGAAGATACATTCTTGAAAAAGACTTTTATTGCTAAAATGAAAATAAATTTTTACCTGTCATTGTAAAAATTCTAAAAGCTCTTCAATCAGAGAGAAATATCAAATTGTGAGTTCTATTTTTATTCTGAAGTGCTTTGAATTCATGATTTATAACATACTAATTTTATCTAAGATTTTATCAAAATATTTTTTTTCAATCTTTAAGATTAAAATATTATTTTTTTGCTTTAAAACGTTTTGAAAATAGATGTAATGATAATTTGACTGCAAGTACTCTTTATAAATTGCTACGAAGAAACTCAATTTTCTCTCATTATCATAATTTTTTTGACATAATATTTAAGTAATTTAAAGAACTGAATTGATCGTAACGGTCTCCATAGTTTATAGAACGAATTTGATTTCTTAAAATGTATTTTTTCATATAGTCATCTCACAAACATGTAATAAAATGTCACTTATTAATATCATTATCAATTTCTACTAATTGTTTTAATCAATAATTACTTAATTCGATATAAAGCTAATAGAAATCTATTGTTAACGAAGGAAAAAGAGATAAACTCAATTTATCTAAAAAAGGAAAATATGTTACTGCTAATGGATATTGTATTTTGAGATCTTGCTTTGCTCTGTGAGGAATCTACTTATACAAAGCGATAAAAATATTTTCTTCACTGAATTTGAAATGAATAAAATGGAAGTTAAGATTTATAAAGGTTGTATCTAAAAGTTTCGTTTGTGATTTTTAAGACTTAAAAAGAAAAATATTTTATTTCTAGTGTAAAATTTCACATATAATATTTCACTTGTATTTCTTGATTTGTTTATTAGTTTCTTGTTCGTTATTTTTTTATTAGCATTTTATGTTTATTTATGTGAAAAAATAGAACAATTGGTATTTACGCAGGAATTGAATGACAAGCGTTATTAGTCTCCAAGTTTAAAGGATTCAACATTTTATTCAAGTTAACAAATGTGGTAAATATGTTTACAAAATATTTGTGAACGAAGACCTAAAAGTTACAGAATTGAGGAAGATATCTATGAATTAAGATACCAAAAGCGGCTCAAGTCTTCTTTTACTATCACAATTGCATTGATTTATAATCCAAACATCATTATCTCTATAGTTTTCAAAATATAATAAATTTCATGAAATGAAATTTAATTTAAGACGAAGTCTGCACAACAATTGCATTCTCACAGAATATTAAAGAAAATTCAGCACTGTGCACTAACTGAATTGATTCCACCGTCCACTGAGTGCCACTTCCTACTCAGAGCTGTGGTTCAACCTCGAGCCATCTCCAGATTTCAGTTTTCTGTTTCTAATCGAATCTGGATGAGCTGTCTTCAGATCATATGCCAGTCCGAGTAGTGCCATCACATCGATAAACACTTTAGTCAGGTTAAAGGTGTAACCCAGTTCACTAGTAGAATAATCCCAGGGGAAGACATGATGGTAGTTGTGCCAGCCTTCACCAATCGCGAAGAAGGATACAACAGGATTTTCTCTGGCTTCTATGTACTTGTCGAAAGGCTGGTCGCCATATTTATGCGCAGCGCTATTCACCAACCACGTGCTGTTCAAGCCAATGCAGTATCTTGCCATGACTGCGACGAAAAAGGAATTCCACACAGTTTCTCCCCAGCACCACACGGGTATCATAGTTGGCAGGTAGAAAGAAAAGAAAAGGACCAAAGGAATATAAAACCTGCAAAAACAGATTTTGCTTTATTAAGTAAAGCATCAAGAATACATTTTACTAAACATAATTTTACTGATTTTTATACTGGTAAAGGCATTGTATGAAAAATTAAAATCCTCTAAAAATTGGCTTATTTTGCTTGAATATTAAGATCGGTAACAAAATTTTCAAAGTACTGAGCTATTCTCCCTAAGCCTATTTAATGCTACGCCACCGAGGCTGAAACTTGAATTTAAACAAGTTATTTTTACTTCCACTATCATTTCCTGATTAGAAATAAAATTTGTCAAAGTTGCAGTCAATATCTGTGATGCCTTCTTTATAACATTTAAGAATCCTAAATAAAGACAAATGATATAAATACAAATAAATAGGCCATTTAAGCATTATATTGGTTCCATATAAAAAGCAATGTGCATTTCTCACCCCTAATCAAGTACACAGCTATGTTTAAAAAGGAACACAAGAAATTGATTTCTAAAACAGCTTAAACCAGCCTCTTCAATAAATGATGACAGATGGAATATGATTTTCGCATTATAATTTATTTTAATCATTTACAATTGATAAAAACGCATGAGTGGCTAAATGTGACATCGGTTCAAAATTCTAAAAAGAAGCCGGCAACTGTTTGCAAAAATCGGTCGAAAAATATCCTTAAAAATTTATCTTAGTGTATAACTTAACGAGATGATGATGTTTTCTCATCTGAAAAGAAGAACTTTTTGAATTTTTGAACACTGAATAAATCAAAATTTAATTTTAAGATAATTTTTAAAGACATGCATCCAAAGAAGTAGATTAATTTTTATCATGAATTATTGTTCGTTTTCAGCCTCTTATTTATAAATCATCATAATAAATAATATGCAATTTTAGTATAATTTTTTAAAGAATTCTCTACTGTATGGACATAAAATTGAACTAAATCAATCGATTCAATGTCAACTAAAAGCCGAATTCTTAAAACCGTATTTTGCTGGCGAGAATGCATAAATCTGCGAAACTCCAGGAAGTAAAAAAAATCGATGACACATTTATATTGGGTTGTTCGGAAAGTCATTTTGTTTTTTCCCGACAGAAAATTTAATTGCATTTTTTTGCACCCAACTTCACATTTAAGCCGTATTATTTTTATATGCTTTGAGAGCTCATATAGCAAGGCTTGTGTGTGAAAAAGTCCAATTCATTCTACGCAGTAGTTTTTGGTTGGTGCCCTTTTAAATATGGAGAGCGATAAGCAGCATTTTCGACATATCTTACTGTTTTACCACAGAATGGGTAAAAATGCTGTTCAAGCCAGAAAGTAATGGACCGATGTGTATGGAGAAGTTGTGTTGACAGTACGCCAGTACCAGAACTGGTTCGCTAAATTTTTTAGACGGTAAAACCGTCACCTCAAATGAGGAGGTCAAAAGCCATCCCGATCAGTTTGTTGGCAGCAAAGACCGAAAATGTTATTAGCGTGGAATGATGCTACTACCAGAAAGATGGCAAAAGGTGTTGGACCAGAACTACCAATATGTAATTTAATAAAGTATTTGTTTATTATACGAAAACTGTCTTTCATTTCCGCAAAAAAAAACCCAAAAAAAAAAAACCCCACGAAATTATTTTCCGAACAACCCAATATTTTTATGAATATAAATCGAATCAAATGAAATTGTTTCCAAATAATTGAAATACCTTCTCTGAAATCGAACAATAGGATCAGCCCACAGATCCTCCAGTTGAACGATTTTTCCTTTCATCTTGACATCCGGATGTTTCCTGCACATCAGCCATCCCATATGAGCAAAGAAGAAACCCCGCTTGATATTGTGCGGGTCTCCGTCGGTTTCGTTGAATTTGTGGTGGACCCGGTGATCTCGGCTCCACTCGTAGATGTCATTCTGAAACAGAAGATGAAGTAAATTTCATCTAGCTGGTCAGTATGAACAACTGTTGTACATGAAAACGATTTGGGGGCTCTTTTATTTATTATTTTGAATACTATAAACAACCTTTCACACCCAAAGTGCTCTTATTGAGTACGAGCTGTCTTTCTAGGCGAAGCAACATTTGATGCTTCCAATAATCAGTGAGACTTTAAAAGAAATCTGCCATCCTGCCGATAGCATTAGTTTCAGATTTAAATCTAACGTTGACTTTCCCCGTGAACTTCAGTGATTTACCATATTAATAGTAAAAACAGATGGAGCTGTTTCCTCAAAACTTTTTCGCATAATCTCTAATAAAGGTGCTATGCTCAGTAACACAGAACGCTTTGTATAATATTGGCGTAAACTATATTATCAGTGTCAGTTACTTTGGCGAGTGTTTTGGCCATTAATCACAGGCTTTCTGTTAATAGTATCCGAAAAGCGAATTTGTATTTTAGGCACTTTTTTACCGTCCCATTGAAATTAAAATTGGACACAGAGCACAACTTTAGACGCAAAAAAATCACATACCAAATTTGATGTATTTAAGTCATTACGTTTTTAAGTTATGGCGTCCACACGCTTATAAAAGTTACAGAGCGACAAAAAGTCACACCCTCATTGGATTTGGCTCAGAATTTGCTAAGTGAATGTTTAATCTTTGTATCGAATTGTATCCATTTTGCTCTTTGCAGTTATTGTGTTAGCTTGTATTCGAACAGCCGGACAAACAGATTTCCTCTGAACGGATTTTATTCAAACATGATAGATATTTATAAATTTGGAGCAAAACTCGTATACAAATTTCATCTGTCTAGCTCAAAACATTTTTGAGTTGTATACTTTGTAGACAAGAAAGTGAAAAGAATATAGCGCTAGGGTGGGATGGTTTCGTTTCTTTCATCCTATATGAAGTACTTATACGATATCCGTTTCATTTCAATGACCATAAATTTTTATAAAAAGTAATATATTATATTTGATCATAAATAATTAACTTTCATTCGTCTGCTTTTTAAAATGATATTGTATTTTAATAAGAAAACCTCCTTGTATGGGTTGGTTGCATTAATTAAAAAAAAATTTCAGCGGACACTTGTGTTAGCATTGTTAAAAATTAATATTTTTTTGTGTCTATGTTGTCTACGAATGTTAAACTCTTTGTGAAGAAGGAGGTTAAAAATATAGACATCCATCAAAATATCTAAGTTGAAGGTTTTGACGATTATAATATTTTTTTAGTGCATATGTATCTGAAGCTGATGCAGTTAGCGGTATTAATGCAGCCACTTGACGTTAAATTTAACTTAAAAAAAAAGCTAAGTCAAAAGAAAGCTAAGTAAATTCTACCTTATCGAATTTTGCAGTAGCTACAGTTTAGTGTTAGTTAAATTAACGTCCCGTTCTTTAAAGTTACACTAGGCCTATCTTGGAACGGACTCGTCATTTTGATCCACGATCAGATGATGAGGGTGCTATCCCCTCTAAGCCTGAGACCCACAGGTCCGACTCCGAGACCTCTACCACCAGTCCACCGCTTCCCGCAATAGCTAAATTGTGAATTATTCTACCAATATTTCGTATACATAAAGAATTCTCATTTTCCCTTCCAAAACAACTCAGTACTGCCTTCCAAAACAACGATTCTTCTTTTACTTTCGTCATTTTTTCCTTTTCACTTTCTCAGATACAGAAAGCTTCCATTTTTAGTTCCTCATGTTCAAAGCAAATAAATGAAAATAGTCAACAAATCCACCTTTAGAGATTTTGACTTATATACACGTTTTAGACATCTCAGAATTCTAAAAACACAATTTTGTAATTATATCTGTCTTATTTGGAGCACAATAACTCAAAAACACTTCTAGCTGGACGTATGAAATGTTATATAGAGTCTCTGGGCTAAATTTGCAGGTTTCTATCAAATTTTGAGCAAAATATATTGAGAGAAAGCTTGCTTGATCGGCAATTCAGGTAGCGTGCTAACTAGAGAACGAAGAGAGATAGATGAATGTAATTTGGTACACATATCTACCATTCAAAGTGCCGGCGTCCTGGCATTGGGGTAGCGCGTCTTCCCCGTGATCTAGGCGTCCCGGGTTCGAGTCCCGGTTCGGGCATGGTTGTCCTTCATTTGCTCTATCTGTGAGTTGTGTGAATGTGCCCCCCTTTAAAAAGGGGCTGTGCAAGCGAATGTGATGCGTGAGTAGCAAAATCGTACTCTTGGCCCTAGTTGGCACTACTAAAATAAGAGACGTTCCCTTTCGGCTTAAAATCGTTGATTTCAAATCAGCGGGCTTGCCTATGGCAAGTGCCATTGGAAACAACAACAACCATTCAAAGTGTAGATATGTGTCAAATCTTGAAAAAAATCCATCAAGGCATTGACCATTTGCCAAGCTGTACTTTCACAAACACTTAAATGATAATTCAGAAATGTAACAATTTAGGTCAATAAATTTTGGTTTACAGTTTTAGCATCTAAATTGCAAATTCTTATCAAGTTTCCAATCGAATCTGTTAAAGGTTTGATCATCTGTCAAGCTGTTCTGTCACATGAATGCATACGCGATTATTTAAAAATTAAAACTTCGGAAATTTGGAATTTGATCTTATAGCTACAATTGTAATTCTAAATCTAATTTCGGTTTTAGTTTTAACTGTTTGGAAAACATTCTTAACTGCATGTTCATTTTTAGAGTATTTGTATAGTACCAACATTCTGTGAATAATCATCAAAGATCGTAAGCTAGATTTAATAAAAATGCTAAAATCACGCCAGAGTTTGATCTCTCATGACTATTGTCCAACAATGGCAACTGTTGAAACACAAGCAACAGTTTTCTTTATTATAGCATGAAATGCAGTGAACCATTGTGTGAAAATACAAATCTGAACACTCGTGGAATCCATGGTTTTGTCAAGATCCCCAATTTTATGAGATAACAGGGGATGCTATCTCGATGAGAAGGTGTGCTAGAAAATTTCGGGAATATGATTGTCGTTACTTCCTGCAGTTATGAGTGAAATGCAATGAACTGTTAGACTTGTCAGGAATTTTGCGAGTCTTCAATTATATATGATGAATTTTCTCAAAACATTTATGGTGTTCATAGTCATTGCTAGAAGTTTCATAACTGTGATGATATGAGGCCACGGTAGCAGTAGTACTTTCATGCAATTATTCCTCTAAAATTTCAGGAACATTTTAACCAAGTGCATTCTTTCCAGTCTCCTTGTGATTTTGGGAATCATTCGAAACATTTTGTTCTTTTGAACTGTTGACAACTTTTAGAAAAAATGTAAAAATTTTATAAACTTTTTTTTAAATTTATGTTCGCATTATTTTATTTTGAAATGACTGAGTTCTTTTTCATAAAAGTAATGAAGTTGTCTCTTTTCATCATTGCAGTTTTTGCTTAAATGAGATAACATTCGATAGAAATCGATTTAAAAAAATGGAAATCGAATCTAACTTTATAGACCACATCAATATTAAAAAAAAGGTGTTCTGATAAATAAATAAAAAAAAACCAAAAGTGAAAATAAATTTAAAAACAATTATTCAGGATAGATAGATTATACCATTAAATATGTGTTCATTTTTTTCAATATTGCTTTAGCTATCAGAATTTCAGTTTGTAATAAAAGAGGTCTTATTAACTTAAACAATCATAAAAAGCTACAATGATTAAACTGTGTACTTCACTGCACGATGTGTATTTGAAGGAGTGTTTAGAAAAATTGTGTTCGCACATCACACCAACAGTTCGTGCTTAAATGACTTTCGAATACATCTTTCCATTTATAATTATAAAACCAGTTGGGAAGAATAATATTGATTTTAGTTTTTTTTCTGGATTCGTCACCCATCAAATTTAGCCTAGAATCTTTCTAGGTAAAGAAAAAAAAATCTCTCTGAAAAATCGGAAAGTTTCATTTCCAATTTTATTCCATAATGTTTGTATCTAGGATATTTAAAAAGAATGCAATTTTTTTCAATAAGACATCAGTTGTTTGGATTTATAAAACAGTCTAATGTTGAGTCTTAAAATTGCTTTTACGCTCCTTAACTCCTAAGAGACTGCAATGAATGAAGAATTGCTAATAGAATAAGTGTTCTAACATGATAAGACTAAAATTTCAATAATTTGAATTATTTTTGCAAATTCAATAACTAGGCTTCATAAGGAAATGAAAATTTCAATCCCTCACCATCCCCAATCCATTTAAGTTAGACGGATCTTCTACTAATTCGGCTGAGGTATGCACTCTCCCAAATGTTCCTCGTCAAATCCAAATCTAGTCAAAATTAGTCATGGTGTCGTGTTCACATAACATGGACGAAACGTTTACAATAGTTTCTTTGAAATGATGGGAATCGAATTCTATAGAGATCATATGCGCAGAAAATGTGCAGAAATTTTCCAGAAATAATTTTACGAGAATTATTGTTTTTAACCATTTAAGGCGACTTATAAACGACAATCCAAATCTCCATTTCGACGCGTTCAATGTGTAAATTTTATCTAATAAAAATGGAATCTTATTCGCTTTATAATGATTTTTTTCTTGCAAAATTTACTATGCAAGTATTGCGTTTAACGTGCACATGCGTTATCGCCTAATTTTAAAAAAGGAGTTTAAGGGAACTTAATAAATTCTACAGTCAACTGATAGAAATAATCGAATAAGTGTAAGTAAGTAGTCGTTGCATGTTTTCGAGTTCACCTCCATGGAGTTTTTGCAGGAATAGTTTCCTCAGAACCAAATAAAATGTTTTTTTCCAAAGAAGAAGCTACTACTTGGCTTCTTCTTTGGGAAACCAATTCATATTGTTACAAACTTGCAATTCGGCTTCCCAGCATAGTTTGTTCCATCAACAGAAAGAAAGTTTTACAGTCACCTGAATGGGACGGAGCCCAGGTGGCGCGTCGGGAGTCCCAGAGCTTGGCGACAAACTTGGCGACTTGGCGACCAATTTGGTGACTTTGGCGCCAAAATAGATTATACCCGAAACTTCGAGAATTTTCCCGATCCATCCAGTAGGAACCGAGATACGCCTCGAACGTTCCTGATTGGTTGAGAGGCTTCTAACCCCGCCTCCCGAGACCTATAAAAGGAAGCAGCCGCAGCTGCCAGAGGAAAGTAGAAGGCAGTAGAAGTCGAGAGTCGGAGAAGTCGAAGACAGAGTGGACGGAGTCGGAGAAGTAGTAGTCGGAAGCGGCGGAGTCAAGCTCGTGCTGAACTGAGTTGTGCGCTACTGTCTGCAGTAGATTCTGGTTGTATGCTACACGTCTCGGCTGAAGATAGTCGTCTCTGTGCTGTATATAGTTGTCGCTTTTGTTCTGTCCTGTGTGTCTTCGTGTAAATAAACGTCGTTGTTTTATTTTCTACTACCGTCTGCTGATTGAACGTTCTACACACCATATCACTTCCACTATCCAAACGAACCCCAGCAGAAATTCGTAACAATATTATTAAGATACTTTTGAAGGGCGATCACGCAGGGAAATCAAAGAGCTTTACCTGAGCTGCGATAGTGTTGAAAATGCAGAGAATAACCCTCAGAGGCCATCTAGCTTTGTAGGAGCGATGAGACCACAATCGGTGGGCTCCTGCAGTCACTCCCAGGCCCCCTAAAATTCCGATAATGTACCCTAAAACAAAGTTAATGAAAAAAATTTTAAAAACGCATTTATTTCTATTAAAGTATTAAAAAGTAAAATTATTTATATTTTTACAATTTTCGACATTTTATATATTTTTACTTAACCGGACTTATTTCATATTTATATAGATGGAATTTGTTATCGAATTTTGACTTATTTCCTGATGTGTCAATTTTAAAATTTTGTACAATTATGTGCTCTTGTTGACAATGACTTTTTTTTTAGAAAATAATGTAGCAGTAAAGTATTAATTAAGATTATTTTTCCTATGCTAGTGGCAACACTTGATGGAGAATTTGAAAGAAAAATTTAGTTTCAAGTTGTCATAATATTTATAACAATGAGTTTCAAATTAAAAATATCTTTTGATGCTTTAGAAAGAATGAGTTTTGAAAAACTGCTTTTCATTATTAGAAATATCATGAAATCTGGGAATCAATTTTTCAGAACTTTTTTATTGGGATTGTATAGAATCAAACAGAATAGAGAGAGAGAAGAAAAAAAAAAAACAGAATCAAAGCAATTGTTCAATCATTTGTATATTTAATTATTATAAAAATTAATTTAGATATTTAAAATAACAAAGAAGATGAATAAACCAATCAAACAGCCTCAGCCACTGGACTAATTTCATCAGTGTTTGTCCAGCCTGAAACTCTTAGCCCTTAGATATTTCAGGAAGGGTTAATTTTTTCCATATATACCAATTTTTGTGGAAATTTAAAAAAAATTGTTCATTTTCTGCGGGAAAATTGAACCCGATTAAAATAAAATTTGATACAGAATAGCAATTGTAATAAAAAAAATCACATATAAAATTCTATACATTTAGTAATTGCGTTTTTGAATTATCGCGTTTGCATACCTGCATTTGAAAGTGCAGGTCGATAGATAATCGACTCAGTGTTCATTTTGGCTCAAAATTTGAAAGGTATTTGTACTATAAATTCTATACTATTATCCATCTAACTCCTTTTGTAGTTGTTTTGTTAACTTATATTAGAATAGCCGGACAGTCGGACTTCCTCTGAACGGATTATACTCAAAATTTGACAGAAATCTTCAAATTTGTTGTAAATAACGTACAACAAATTCCATCCGTTGGCTCCAACTGTTTTTAAGTTATCTTTGCAACAGACAGACATAAGACAGGGAGACAGACATAATGCTAAAAAATAATGCATTTCGTACTCAGTATATATCTAAAATTTGGTGATTCACCAAAATCTCGAATCAGAATTTTTTGAGGACTACAATATGTTTATTTTTGACCATTACAACGGATACTGGCCAAACTATACTTTTTCTATCGATACAAACTTCAACAGAAATGGCAAAATCGGTTAGTGTTTGTGATTGGCAAACTCTGCGAAGGAATTTTCTCTTGGCGAATCTATAGTAAAGAAATGCCTTTAAAATTTCTCTCGAAAATGAACAATAGTAGAGAGAAAAGCATCCCGAATTTGTTTTGATGTCTATGTTTTTCATAGGACTGTAGAGGGACGAGACTCTTTATTATGTGTTATGCCATGGATGAAAGAATGAGTTCAGTTTCAGGAACTACTTTTGATTAGCGGGTTAAGTTCCACGGCACAAACATATTGAAGAACAAGGCATAGAACAACAAGAACAAGGCATAGAACAAATATACACGGCAAGCAAGAACAACACAAGAGACAAGAATGAGGAATCATGGGAAAACATGGCTCTTGATAGGTGGCTCTAGTAGCGCCACCTATGAAGAAAGGAGAAGGCAGTAATTGTAACCGCTACATCACTAATAGTAAAATTAATTTCATAAGAAAAAAAAAGAAATTGGTGAAATTTATTCAGTATTCATACATGAGAAGATTGCTCTTTGATTCTTCAAATTGTCAGAAATATTATATGAGAGTTTAATCGCCAAAGGCGATTAGTTAAATTCCTATATTATTAAAATAGTGCATTCTCTAATTTTAGTCATCATTTAGTTTCTTTCAGTCCTATTTTTTTCCATTGTCAAAATTAAAATAACATTATTTCATTTGGATGTTAATGTTTCACTTTTGATTTCGTTTTATTTTTTCGAAATATACATATGCAATGATATAATATAAAACATATATGTGTTGCAATAAACCTAAAAATTATCAAATTCTTTTTAATGTCTGTCTTTAATTTCGAACTCATTGATTTTCAGGTTTCTATCTAATTTGAAAAAAAAAGTTTGTTTTTTTGTTTTTTTTTGTTTCTGAAATATTTTGAACAGTTGTATGGATTGTTTATTATTTTAAGTTTGAAATGTTCTTCTTCTGAAAGCTTAAAGAACATACGAAAGATTTAATTGACATGAAACATAATCGATACACTTAGCGAACAATCAGGTCTTCAAAGGTGGCTTACAGAACGCGTCACACCTTAATTAAAAAATCACGCATATAAATGTTTTCAATAAGTAAAATTATTTACCAAACAAAGCAGTTTTCACATTGGCTGATGTAAAAATTAAATATAAACCATACAGCATGGATAAATGTAGGTATACAAAAAGAAGCACATTTCGCCAAACTATTTTCGTTTTGTATTCCAGTTTCTCTGATCCATTATAGTGAACAGGTTCTTCCATAATTTTGGAATTTGGCGCCATTCTGAAATATAAAGTGAACATAATGATTTTTTTTTATTGAAACATAGATTTAAACCTATCCCATTTCTAAAAACTTTGAACTAAAAAAATTAAATCGACAGAACTTCCTTAAAAGTATTATTAAAAAATTAAAAATACAAAAACATGAGTATTCGAAAATGAAATACATTAAATATAAATCGTTTATAAAAACCCATGCAATTCTTTAAATATAATTTCTGTTCAAATCTTAAATTAATATTTTATAGTAATATAAAAGTATAGCTTTAATTTTTTATCAATGTTAATTAAAAATCATTAATGTTTTGTGAAAAATAAATAAAAAATTATCACAAATACGAACTTTTAAACCATTCATCAACATACAAATTCTATAGTTTTTTCACTGGGAAAACATATTTTTACGACATTTAAAAAAATCATCAATATTTTTTTAAACATAAATGTTAAGTGTTTAATTTTTTCTCTGTGAAATTATATACAGATAAAATTTTGATTGAATTAATAAAATAAATGTAATAAAAATAATTAAAAAAAGTATTATTCTTTTGATTCTGTCTGCATATAAATATGGAAGCTTCAGTTGACAGCAGAGATTATGTAGATGAATTAATACCTGATTAGACATTTTCAAATAATATTTAAGATCATATTCACAAGTTCAAATCTGTTCAAAAATTTTTTGTATCATTTTAAATATTTGAAAAAACTTTAAAATTCCTTTTTACTACAGAAATACTCGAAAACACGAAAGGAATTTATTTTTGAATTTTACTATCATGTAATATATTTGGAATACAAATACCATATACATAGTTTTGACCGATTAGAAATCTGTGCTTACAACTTACTCACTGCATTTTTGTCTTTTACTCATTATAAAAATCATATAACTAATTTACAGATATAAGCATTTTAAATCATTTACATTATGAATGAACATTAAATGGAAGTATGTCCACAATTGTCAGAAAAAAACTTTTCTATAAATTAAAAATGGAGCATTATATTTACCTCCAAACGAAAATTTCACCAATAACCACAGATCATTTTTTAAATTTAAAAACTGGTTTGCCTGTATATGCATATTAAAAGCAAAATATACATAGAAAGATTATGTTAACATTGTGATGATACGCGTCCACGTAAACCAAGGAAATAGCTCATTAAACTTCAGGTAAGCATCAACTGAAATCTTTAATTTGTAATTTTAATTTGCTTGCCCCAAAGTTTTGATTATCTCCTTTGTTTTTTACTTAATCAAAAAGTGGCGCTGGTGTCCTGGTATACGGGTAACGCGTCTTCCCTGTGATCTGGCCGTCCTGGATTCGAGTATGGTTGTTCTTCTGCGTTCTATCCGTCAGGTGTGTGAATGTGCCCCCTGCAAAAAGAGGTTGTGCAAGCGAATGTGACGCATGAAGTAGCTAAATCTTACACTTGGCCCTAGTTGGCGCTACTGAAAAAACAAGAGACGTTCATTCGGCTTAAATCGCTGATAGATCTGACAGCGGGCTTGTAAAGTACCATAAGTAACAATAACAACAACTCAAAAATATTATCTAGATCATTTGATCAGGAAAAGGAAGAAAATAATGATGCTTTTTCAATTTCATCCTGATTGATGAAAATTCATTTTTTTTCAGCATTTTAATTGCTTTTTTATTCCGTTTGATAAATTAAATTGAACGGAGAATTTCCAAGCATATTTTATAATACCATTTGTTTATACGCATTATGATTATTAACTACAGAATACATGTTGAAATTCGATAAAAACATAAGAGATTCATAAAGTTTTTATTTCCCCATCAAACGATCAAACTAAAAGAATCAGATTTCCAAACGATTTTCAATTTTACAAAATTGATTTGAAGTTTATAACTTTCTTTCTCTCTACAAACAAAAAGCAGAAAATACATTTATTTCTGTGTTTCCATCTAAGATGAATTCTTCGAACCTGTGAACAATAGCGAGTAACATGACATTCGCGAGTAACATATTTACGAGTCAATTGGACTATTTTGCAACTTTCAAAATTATTTATTTTTTCATGCATTTAATTATATAAAAAAATTAAGATAAACTTCGGCGTTTTTTTTTCATTAATATTTTCTTCACTCATTGCATAAATAACTATCTATCTAAGATTAATTGTTGTGCGAAATTTTCATTTGAATTTCGCAAATTTTTAGACTTTTATCTGTAAATATAGCCAATCATTCTAATGAGAATAGAAAAAGAGAGAGAGAGAGAGAACTATGCAATTTTTTAAACTAAATTCCAGTAACACATGAATAAAAGGATGCTTTGAGTCATGGCATGAAAATATTTCTGTTTTCGCCATAATACCAATTTGGATATCGAATGCAAAAGATCAGTCGATTTGTATCAGGTGGTTCAATTAGCGGACAATTAGTGGTGGTTCAATTAGCGGTGGTTCAAAAAGACAGGTGTCAGGAAGGGCAAATAAAATCAATTTAAGAAGTTGCAGGAGAAAAAAGATTTGATATAAGTAGCTAGACTAGAAAATATTTACAATACCGAACAATACAAAGTATAATTTTTTCTCCCAATATATTATTTCTAATGAAATGTTTTGAAAAATTACCTGAACTCATTTAATTCCACATGTATCTCGGTGAGATCTAAACACGTTGTAGAACTTAATTCCAGCTAGTTCATCAAACACCATTTTTTCAATAATTGGCGCGAACACGCGATTATATTTTCGTACAATATATCATAAGAAAAAGAGAACGGAAACTGTGCCCATCAGATCGTATTGAAAAAATAGGGCAATAGAATGCAACATTGATAAATATTCGCTAGTTCAGCTGTTTAAAGGAGCATTAGATTATAATAAAAAAAAAGAATTGATTTTGGTTTGATTGAGTAACGGTTTGCACAATAGCAAGTAACAGATACAAAATTTAAAAAGACTCGAATGTAATTTTCTTATATAATTTACATTTTTATATTTTTGATATTAATTTTTAGCTTTTATGGATCACTCTCGCTTTTCACGTTCCATTCATTCATTTTGATATATTTCCATAATTCACTCTAAGCTTTACTCATTCACAAACATCTATGCTGTTTTACTGTGCTAATAGGCGACTAGTTCGATTGAAACAACACGCTACAGTAAACAAATAATTATACTTGTGTGTTATTACGCTATGTATATATTTTTGTCATTTCGATTATCAAATGCTTAACTGGAAAAATAACGAAGCCTACACGCTTTTTTATACACTTTCACGATCCTGTTCAATATTTTCAGAGAAATATTCTACATATGCTAACATTTTAAACATGACCTAACATTATTCTATGACCTATCTGATCATATTATGAAATTTTAAATATTAAAGTATTGTAAAACATTTTAGCGATATCAACGACTGCTCCGAAAAATATAATCCAATTAATAGACTCCGCTTCCTCGAGCTAGCTGTTGATTGATCTAAACATAGAACTTTTAATTTTAAATCAAATTTAAAAGTTTTTAGCTTATTAGGTTTGATCAGACAATAATAGATTTTTTTTTACGTTAGTGTGCCAAAAATATTTACTGGGATTGAAGGATTGTATAAAATTTTAGAATTAAAAATTTTTTCATTTTTTTTTATTAACTGAAGTACAAAAAAGTATGAATTAATTGTGCGGCTTAAAGATTTACATGGACCTTTAGATTTTCAGATTTAGATTTAGATCAGAAATCCCCATAATAAAAATAAGATTTGAAATAAAATAAGAAATAAGAAATAAAATAATGATAAAAATAAGAAACCAGAAGAAGGATTAAAATTTCTCCTTTCCGCGATGGATATTTGTCCCTATCTGTATTTCAGCACTCGTTATGGATAAGAAATATCTAAAACCTTTCATCTAATTAGTTATCTCTTTCATTAACTCTCATCTAAATACACCAACTAATTTTATAATTTGTAATGAAAACAGAAATTAGGCGTTCAAATTTTAAGAAAATAGCGTTAGATTTTTTTTTTTAACTTTTAATCAGAAAATAAAGGCCAAAAACCCAGAAGAATCTGACACGTGACATTTTCAGCTACTTTCCATAAAAATCAAAACAAAAATTTACTTTAATATCAGGAAAGCAAAACAGTAACGAAAATTTGGAGTACCACCAATATGAATAGAGTCCAGAAATAAAGACATTTGCAGTGAATATATAAGAGAAAAGAATCCTGCACTCATGTTACTAAGAAGAAACAAAATACTTAAAGCCAAGTTTTATAAGAAAAAATAACAGCATTTTTTAATTCTGATTTCAGTAAAAATAACAATATATTTTTCCGAAACAAAGTTTAATAATATTTCAGAATTCTTTTCATCAATTTTTTGGAACATAAACTTTAGCACAGTAGTTGCCATCATCAAATCTATTAGTTAATGTTTATTATATATCTATATCTATATCTATACTTATAATAAAGCTCAATGTGTGTG
>JAPMOR010008933.1:37595-89470 GCA_026543865.1 Argiope aurantia
CCGAAAATATTACCGCACAAAAAAGATTTTTACATGAAGTTAAAGATCAAAAATTTATCTTTTAAACGATACTAATGCTTTAATCGTAAAATTAAATTTAGATTTTTAATGAATTTTTAAATAAATATTTTAATTATGTTTTTCAATAATTTTTTTCGTAAAAAATAAAAATTAAGATTAAGCACGTTTCGCATTCATGGGGAAAAAATAGCTTTTTTCAAAGTGTTGCCATCACATTGATTAAAGCTCCATTAAAAATGAATTAAATCTTTTTGGAAATGAAATCTGCAAAAATATAATTTTCGGCACGTGTCTGTAGGAAATGAAACAAATATGAAATATTATTTTTTCTAAAAAATAAATTCAAGAAAAATTATTTTATGATCTTTTACACTCTCTATACAGGGTGTTTATTTAGTCCCGAATCCATTTTGATGTTTAATGACTCATAAAATAATGAAGATATAAACAACTTAGGGCATTTATTGATGGAATAGCTCATATATTTTCCTTTTCAGGTTTGAATATCTTTACATTTGTAAATATCGTCTGCGTGTGTAGTTAATTTCAGATAATTTCATTTTCCATTCTAAATATCTGTACTGTTCTAAATATCGTCTGCTTATTAATTGCATTTTTCTCTCTTTTGTTTTTGGCAACTATTGAAATGTTATGTTTACTTTTGATGTGTTTGTTCTATGTAGTACTTTTGTATGTGATGTTTTATTCGAGCGGATATTAAGGAGAATGCATACACCACAAGAGAAAGCACAGATTTTATGGTGGTCATAGAGTTAATTTCGAATCAACTAAATCACTGACTTTTAAGAGTTAATTTCCAATCACTTAAACTGACTGATTTATGAAAATTTGAATATCACTATTCAATAAAAAAAGGATAATTTTAGATTTTCCATCGATCGTTTCAAAGAAAATACGCCAATCAGCGCGCAGGTTTCTCAAGATTAATTGGCCTAAGATTATGAAAAAGTTGAGTTTTTCTAAATTTTTAATATTCAAAACTTCATAAATAAGTCTTAGTTTATCGTGGAAAAAAGAAACATTCATTCATTTATTTAAAATTTGGTGTGCCCAGAATATTTCTGAGAATATGATACCTTACTGCATTAAATTTAGACATCATAATTTTTGAAATATATTTATAGGCAGGAACAAAATATTATTATTGATGTCATTTCAATCCTTTTGAAAGCAAAACTAAAAACTGAATTTTATGCTGAATGTCAGAAATTTTTGTTGAATTATTGTTTGAGATATAACATTAATTATGAAAAATATTTTGTAGTTAACATAAGACTTAAATACCGAGCGATTCTGTTTGCAATACTCACATTCAATAATAATAATAATTAATAAATAACAATAAAGATGATAAATAAAATAAAACGTTTGGTTTTATTAAAAAATATCGTAATATTAATTGCAATTTCATCATTTACATTTTAAATTAAAGCTGAAGTTTTGCCGGAAATGACAACAAATTAGCAAAATATATATATAGTAAATTGAACGAAACGATCTAAACAACAGTATAAGTTTGGGATGACTATCAAAATTTGAAGATTAAAAATGTTTTGTTTGAGAATCTATTAAGAGACCAGTTACTTAAAATATTTAATTGAAAATTGTAGCGAGCGGTAATACTGGCGAACCGACTGGTCGCCAAAGGCGGCTAGTATATATATAAAGTGAACCTTTGTATCGATATTTAATTCATTTTCCGCATTTTTCTCTTGTATACCATGTCACTGAACGTTGAAAATGAAATCAATTCTAAAATTTTACCCTAAAATTCAAGTTGAATTTTCTTTCTTTTTTTTTTTTTTCATTTGCCTATTTTTTTTTTTTTTTTGGTTGGACTGCTTTTAAAAATACTTTTCTCAACTATTTTTTTTTAAAGCTTTTTTTCAAATGTTCGGTGTCCACTAATTTTTTTAAAAAACTTACCTTTCTAATCCGCAGCAAAGTGAAACTGACCATCAAACATTGGATCTCCAGGTCCTTGCTTTTCTGCTTTGGCCGAGATTAGTTTGCTGAGTTGGTGCTTTCAGATTTTGATTTTGCTCGGAAGGAAATTCAACACGTGGCTCAAAAAATATTTCTTTATCAAAAAGTACCTCTCTCAAAAAGTTGAGTTTATCTTTACAAAATAGATGACTCATTGTCTTTAAAAATGTTTATATTAAATGATTACGTAAAATAATTTCAAACTTCAAAAGACATGCGTCATCACAGAAATCGAGTATCAGTTTCTCTTCCTGAAACAAAGCATTTCCTTTATACAATTTTAATAATTCATTTTATTAAAATTTTATTCCATTATTTATTTTATTTAAATTTTATGTGAACAAATGGTGAATGGTCACACTTTCATTTTCTGGATTTATTTAGACTGCATTTCGTAAGTGGATTGCAGATGCTTTGATTCCGGATAAAAGCACTTGCAGCAGTTACTTGTTATTCAGCTGTTTAGTATCATTTTCTTCAATATCTATTTCATAATGAATTTATTAATATGATATGCTACAATTTAAATTAAATTTATGCTTGAACAAACAAAAAATAAGTTTAATTAATTTTCATAATGTTCAGGAAGTCATTCTGCTTGATAATTTTTAACATTGCAAAGAAAAAGTCCAAATCATAAGCTTTTAAAAAATCGTGTGTTTCCTTTTTTTTAACTACATAACTTTAGTTGAAATTATAATTCATCTTACAATTGCCAGTTTGCCAAAATGAAACAATTTCGAGAGTAAAATGGAAGTTGGTTGGTATCGAAATGAATGCCTTCAATTTGATGGTTGACTATGCAACGCATAATTCAACTTTGCTCAAAAATGCTTTATATATAATTGGCATTTGCAATTGTTCAGTTGCAAATGAAGCCAAGTTATCATTACCTTAGTCAAATTATCATGAAATTTTACCGAAATGTAGTATTTTGGGAAACATTTATATTAAAAAAATTTGCCGGGCAGATGCGAGGGCTGTTTTCGTATTTGCGCTTTTGCACTACTTTTGGAAAGATATGCCTCTAGCGTAGTCCCCCTTGGAAGCAAAATTAATCCATCAAAGCTATTAGAAACTAATTACAAAAATTCTTTACAGCAAGTCGAAAATAAGTCGCTTTTTGCCTACGTTAAATGCAGTTAGCTTTCTGCCGCATACTTCGGATTTTGCATCGAATCGATTCTTGAATATTAAAGCTGCGACTGTATCGCGAATTCATCGAAACTTGGGTGAACTAAGATTAATAAATATAAAGTTATTGGGATACTTTCATCAACGGATGGGGTTCTCCACTAGGGTGGCAACTTTCAAAAAACGTTTTGAGAAAAAATTGTTCATTTTAATGTGAGAATTATTCGCTTAATCTTTCCATCTTAAAGAATTAATTTAAGATGGAAAGATAAAGAAAAGAAAGATTTTCATCATTATAACCTTTCATTATTTTCAACCCTTTTGAACTGGATGATTCACCTTGTCCGAGATTTTCTGCCTTTCTCAAACTGTCCTTAATTAAAAGTTCTTACATTTACTTATAAACAAACAAATTATTACGCCTTTATTCGCAAAATTTGTTTATAGCAAAATTTGCTTTTCTTGCTACAAAATTTACTCAGAAAATTTTATTTCTAAATTAAAGAGGGCTTATCAATGAGGTTTAATGAGGTAATATATATTTTTTTAATGAAATTTGAACGAGGTAAATATAAAATGCGATTTCATTCTTTATAGAAAGACCATCATTTGCAGATATTTACCTAGCAACACAATATGCAATCGTCATGACTTAAAAGAAATTTACCAATCAAGCTTTTGATTCGATGGTAGTCCCTTTTTCATTGTTCACATTTTTCTGTTGAGAAAGTTCCATGATAGTAAAAAATTAAGCAACATAGTTAAAATGAAAAAAATAAGACAAAACAAATTACTAAGCGAAATTGCTATTGGATGAATTCTGAACGCAAGACTATTTACGGCTTCATCTTTAAACTTTTTTTCTCCATTGGCTGTCTTGGATTTCGGTTTTGATTTCATCTTGTTTCCACGGAAGCGTAGTTGTTTCGTTTTCTGGAAAACACAAGATGCTGTTTATTCCCGAATTTGGAAACCTACAACGCTTTTGCGAATTTGTCAAGAAGCGTTTATTTAATCAAAAAAAAAAAAAAAGAAAAAAAGAGAGAGAGAGAGAGAGAGAGAGAGAGAGGGGAAGATGAAAGGATGAGGTGTTTATATTTAGCGATAGAGTGAATTAAGATTATGCACGAAGTTAGGAGACGTACTCATTGTTCATCTTTCTGCGCATCAGTCTTAGTCGAAGTAGAATCGTCGATAAGTGCTAGTCTCTGAATCTTGAAGGGGACAGTACATCTATCATTTTTACTTTCTCGTATACGAAGTATTAAGAAAATATTTCAATTATATATATATAAAAAATCGAATTTGAGATTTTGACGATTGAAACCTCCCTGCTTTCGAAAAAACATCTTCGAAAATGTATGCCTGTCCCTTTGTCTGTCTTTCTGTTATAAAGACAATTCAAAAACGCTTTAAGATGATGGAGGAAATTTGGTACAAGGTTTTTACACCAAATTCGTTGATTTCTATTATACTTTACGCAAAATTCGTTAAGAGGAAGTCTGTGTGTCCGAATATATTTTTATGCGATAACTACAAAACGAAGAGAGTTAGTTGTAAAGCATTTACTATACAGTTTTAATATCTATATAATCGACAACTGCCAAACTTTTAGCCAAATCCAACAAGTGGTTGAACATCTATTGGTATGTAACCGGGATAACTAAAAAAATGCCTTAGATGTATTAGATAGATATATTAAATTTTGTATGGGATTTTGTGACTGCAACTATAGTTATGTGTCAAATTTTGATTTCAATGGATTGGGAAACACTGCTTCTGAAACAAAAAATGACTTCATATGAGAGAAATTTTTGGATAACCACTCCAGCTGCCTTAAAGCAAATTTGAGATAATTGCAGTTAGCAATTTCCAATTTAAAGGCTGTTTTTTTCTTTAAATTTATTTCAAATGAGATATATACATATTTTGTATACACTGCTTGCTTGTGTGCATACGAGCGGGCACTTCTTAAAAGGGTTCACAGGCGTCGAAAGAAATAATAGATATCTGTCGAAAGTGCATACTTCGATTTTTTTTTTGTGAAAAAGTATGGAAAAATAAAAAAGCGAAAAGTATTTTTAAAGTTCCTATCCATCGAATATGACTTTTTCCTGGAGCTGTGACTCAAAGTTCATAGAACTATGCAAGAATGGAATAAAGTTTCTACTTTTCAAATAACTTTTCCTTTCCAACATATAAAAAAAATTTCAAGATTTAAATTTACAGTAAAATTATGTACCATGGAATAACATCTGTTTTCGGAAATTTATTCAGGCTGTTACCACAATTTCTTGAATTCTATGCAATATTGAATGGGCAGTGTTAGATAATTTGAACATTTAAAGTATAAAAATACCTGTTTAATTCTATTATCTGAAAACAATTATTAGTATTATTGCTACTTTTAATTTTTAGCACGTTTTGAAACATTGCTCAGATATTAAATTTCATCTTTTATTATCAACAGTCTTTAAAGTTATTAAAAAGAAGAAATTCGATCACTTTTTTTAATATTTATTTATCATTTATAAAACGCCATTTCAGTTTTATGTTTATTTTTATGCAAATTGAATCGTAACTGTGAATGTCAAACAATCTCAAAACAAACAATCTTCTCGTCAAGATGGAAGACTAAGATAGATTCCTTTCGCCTAAGTTATTGTTTTCAGATTCATTTCAATTCTGAGAAAAAAAAACAATAAAATATTAACTTCTGAAGCAACAATAGATAGGGAATTTAGTGCTATCACGCAATTCAGTACTTATTGCAAAAAATAAATAATATTAAATTTACAAATATTATAAAACATAATATACAGTTATAGCTTTGTTACGAAATTTATATTATTGAAAGCTTACAAGTTTTTAAGCAATCCAAAGATTTGTATCAGGTGGTAAGAACCAAAAAGTTCTTACCAACTGATATAACTTATTAACTGGTTCTTTGGTTGGTTTATCCTTTTATTTTAAACATATTTGCAAAAACTGACTATCATTTGCAATTACTCTTCTTTCAATTAATTTCAAGGAATACCCTTTAATGATTAAAATCAATCTTATTTAGAAATTCGGACTTCATTTCAGTTTTAATTTTTACACTAGATGGCAGCACTAAATTAATCAATTCTATTTGAATATTACGAATATTGGTGCTCATAAAATCTTCTTGGTAAATAAGAGCACTATAGCCACTATTTAAATTCTTTGCTACGAAATAAATAATAACAAGTATACCATTAAAATTTTCGAAAATAGCATTTGAAAATTTAGAGCCACAAATCCATACCTGGGATATTAATTCTATTCAAAGATAAATATGCAAACTATTTTATTTCTACTACTTCATTGAAACTAAGTGAATTTTCGAAAATTATGATAAAGAAATAATTAATTCATATATAAAAGGCTTCCTATATACTCTGATTGATCAAAATATTCAGAAAACTCTATTTGGCGTATCGAAACTCCTTTGGCTTTGATGATTCCTCTAGATATGGACTCTACAAATTATTGAAGCTGTTTAGATGAAATTTCTGTACATGTTATTAATTACTACTTCAGAACAGATAATGATGTATTCGGAATAAACCGATCTTTCCTCTTTATCTCCGGAACAGCGTCATATCTCTTAAAATGGAAATGGAAAGGATGGAAACAATCTGATGTTTTCAATCTTCCATTTGAAGTATGATGCCAAATAAATCAGGATTTTCAGAGCAGATAACCTTTCTCTAATCAATCTTTTACAATGATGAAAGGTCCTGACAAAAATAAATAATAACTATATTAATAAAATTGACTAAAATTTTGCTTTAGGCAATCTTGCTATATTGCCTGTGAAATTGTCTACTTATATCAATATCAATTTGTGACTTAAAATATTAAATATCAAAGTAGGGAGTATGTCGAGTGTATCAAAGTAATTTTGTTACAGTTGACCATCCCCTGGCAATTCCTTTCTGAACATATCAAAACACCAAGATGAGGAATCGAACGAGCAATAGATCCTTTATAGTGTTTCTTTGTGATATGAAGTCTGTCCCGAACGCGGAAATCCTCTCTATTTCGTATCAAAAAATTCGAATTTGAGATTTTGACGAATCTCAGACTTCTTTGGGTCGTAAAAAGGCATTTTTGACATTATGTCAGTCTGTGAATACGATGCTTAAAAACGCTTTGAGCTAGACGGATCAAATTTGATACATGTAACCATGCCTAAATTTGAAAATTACTGTCAAATTTTACTCTTAGAACAATTCTAAACTTAACCGAAACAAATATGTTTGTCTCGCTCTCAAGTAGTGACAAGTAATGTACTTGATTGAGACTACTTTAGCCTTTGTTCTAAGCGCAAGCAGACAATATCACCCCATTCCACTGCCTAAAGCATTTCTGCATCAACTATATTACTATGGCGTCCCGATTAAAAGGATCAAGTTATTTCACAAAGCCATTTGGAGCAAATGATATTTATGGCAGGGATGAGAAGATGAGTCATCAGGAATGGCTGTTTGTTTATTTGAGCACCAGCGCAGTTCAATAGAAACGAAACAGAATACTCCCTCTCTTTACTTACCATACAATAATTTTAAATTATTACAGCATCACATCGCTCACCCGCAATTTGCTGCAATTAACGATGGTAAAAGCTCATATAAATTATTTGACATGATATTTTACGTAACAAAAAGGTGTATTAACACTAGATTTACCAGACCAGTCATTTTGACTGGTCGTGCAACTTCAATTCAGAATTCCTGCTATATTAAACATTTGCTTTCCAAAATGATGTTATAACTTTTGTAGCTATAAATAGAGAATACATTTTATGAACTTAATTTTACTTTATATATGTTAGAAACAAATATATTTTTTTGTTATAACTATTTATACCAGTACCAGTCAAAATGACTGGTGAATGTTTCTATAAAGGAATCATGAGACCGTGGAAATACAAATAGTGCCCATACGTCTTTTGTTCAATACTTTATCGTTATCGAGCCGATTTAGGTGATTACGGTGTCTTAAGGATTTTTTTACGAGTACTTAGTCCAAGTGATCTCCAAACGTAATCATTCATCTTTACCCATACAGGTAAGAAGGTAAGAAACATCTATGTGTATTTGAATAATATATTCAAAAATATATTCTTCGGCAAGTAGCCTGCCTGCATGTCGTCAGCCCCTGAAAATGTCAAAACGAATAAATGTTTCTACATATTTAGAAAATGCAACCAGCATACCTCAGGATTGTTCAGATGTGGAAAGTGAATTATATGATAGCGACGGTGAATTATTAGATACGCAAATTGATCCACAAGGCAATGATGAAAACAGTGCTATTATACAAAAACACAACAGGAGAAAATATCTCACGGAAAGACTTTCTGTTTCAATTAGCAGAAGAACTTGCTTCAGAATATCAGACTTCAAGGACTAAACCATACGAAGCTGATATACCAACTACAGGTGGTACGGTTTCTGTACGCAAATGGTGTCAAATAGGATACTGCAATAACAACAAGACTACAAATATTTGCAATAAATGCAAAAAAAAGTCTATGCGGAAAGTGTACAAGTAACAAAATCTTCATATGTAGAAATTGTGAACCTATAAAAAATTAAATGTTTTGTTATTTGAAGATGTCCATAAATCCATTTTTGTATAAAAATTTATATTGTTAAACCCTTTTCACCATTTTTTAAGAATGAATAAAGACTGGAAATCACGATGAGCATTTTTTCTTATACACCAGTCATATTGACTGGTTATGGTAGAAATAGATATATTTAAATGGCTGGTAAATCTAGTGTTAATATAAAACTGACAATTTGTGTGTCATCCTCTCAGAGTTGTACTGGAGCTAGTCGTATTATCCGTATTATTCCCTTTCAAGGCAGTTACCAATATCTTCTCCAATCCCCGAATTCACATCTTCCTCAATCGAGCAGAATCGCAGGAATGAATATATTCCCTCAAATTTATATGAAGAGAATCAACATTTTCATCGATTCCAAATCTCATCCTAATTGATGAATCATTCTTATGTAGTCCGAACCATCTTCATTCATCTGCAAAGAAAAAAAAATGATTCAGCAAGAGTGGAGGAGGATGAACTTTTAGTCCCATAAAAACGTCTGTAGCTTGCCAAACAGACAAGTTAATGGGTCATTAATGATAAGGATTTTAACAATAGTATATATATTTTACGTAGATTAATTAATAAAGACTACACATTTTACGTACTAGCATGCATGGAACAATAAATAAATAATTATAAGTTACTCATCTAAGTAGATATTGCAACGACGAAAACAAACTATTCAAGAGGGAAGGCAAATTACTTCTTTGAATGACGTCTTTCATAAATTACTTTTCCAGAATCCAAAAGACTTACAGAAATGGTGGCTACTTAACACAAATGCTTTTTCTTTATTTTTAGCACTAGTGCAGCCACGGTCAGCTCGTTTGCACCATCCGTGAACCAACAATTCTATCATCTCGCCTTGCCCTGTTTTCTTTTACACTGAATGAATGATAATTTTAAGATTATTATTATAATAATATTTAATAAAACCTTCATTACAAAGTACAACACATTGCCAATAAGTCACAAAACTAAAGGGCGTGGGCAACACTTCTCAACGGACCGCATCGTCAGTTTCGACAAAGTCGGAGGTAGTTATCAATTACTTAAGATTTCAACTATTCATAAATTTTTTCAACTATTTGCATACCCTTGGAAATGAAATTTACTAGTAAAACGAATGAAAAATGCCGCTCTCATTCTCAAAAACATAGGGTTTTTTGGATATCAATGGATAATTTGCACATAATGAGAATCCACGCACTAAGTGCTTAATCCTAAAACACTTTTGTATTATATAAAGTGATAATTGTACCTATATGACTTATAATTTTTATATGATTTCTCATTAGAATCCAAAATATAACCCAAAATATGCTTTAATTTAAGTAGAAGAATTTGTTTCCTTATAGCACAGCTGCTGAGAATTATTATTTAGCATTTCAAGGCGCGCAGCTCGGGCATATGCAGCTGGGTCACTTGTCCACGATTCAATTTCGCAGTGCAGATAAAAGTGAAAGAAATAATTAATAATTTTTCTTATCAAATTCCAGATCACCAAGTAATACTATAATATTTTACCTGATCATGGATTTTGAATTCTTTTTACTTTAAAACTGAGTCGAAGATTTTATTGAGTAAAACTTTCACTGGGGCCTTCGAGATGTGATGTTATAATGGAATTACACTTCAAGAATTCGAATTCTTCCTTTTATGAAATTAAATATGTGAAAATAATTTAATAATCGATATCACAATCATTGCAGTAAATAAGCTTATAGAAAAATTATTAAAACAATTAAGTTTATATTGAATAATAAAGAACTCAACTGAACTTAAATTAATTTTTTTAAAAATTCATTACTTCAAAATGAAATAAAGACATTGAAATAATAATATTGTATTTTTTTGGAAAGTAAAAATAAGAATTCAGCACTTGATTTCAATACAGGAAAGTATTTAAGATTTTCCAATGGCTTATATTTTTACTTCTGTATTGGAATTCAATGCGATTTGTAAAGGTATTAGTGAAGTTTTTTACTTAATTATTCATTGCAAAATAATATAAGATAATTAAACAATGTATAATCGTTTTAGTAATTAAAAATTATAAAACAAAACTGAATTTTGAATTACAAAACTGAATTTTGAATTACGAAACTGAATGTAATGAATATACACTGGTGTGCAAAACTTAAGCAACATGTATGTTTTTTGCCATAACTTCACGAGAAATCATCTGAGAGACATGAAATTCAGAAATGAGATACAGCATTTTGTTCCGAAAGAAGGACGAAAGCATAGTTGCGCAGAAATGAATACAATGCATACAGTATGGAATCAAACAAAAAAAGGCTTTATTGAACTCATAGTATCGTTACACATGATTGTCTGTCCAAGAGGAAGAACAGCAAGCAGATGTTCCTTAGTATGGGATATGCCCTCCCCTTACTGCAATGGTTGCTTCGCACCGTCTCCCCATACTCAGCACCAGATTGTCCAACAGTTCTTGAGGTAAGAGTGCCCATTCCTCAATCAGCATCTGTTTAAGTTGTCGGGTGTTCCCAGGAGGACGTAATCGTGAAGCAAGGCGTCTCCCCAAAGCATCCCACACATGTTCTATCGGATTTAAATCGGGGGAGCACGCCGGCCAATCCATTCCAGTGATATCTTCACTTTCCAGGAGCTCCTCAACGGCATGAGTCCTGTGTGGCCGTGCATTGTCATCCATAAAAACGAAGTCTGATCCAATGGCACCTCGGAACAGACGCACATGGGGAAGGATCACCTCCTGACAATAGCGATCTCCAGTTACAGAACCTCTGTCGAAAATGTGGAGCTCAGTCCGCCCGTTCATCATAATGCCTCCCCAGACGACAAATTATGGGAGGGCATAGTATGGGAGGGCATATCCCATACTAAGGAACATCTGCTTGCTGTTCTTCCTCTTGGACAGACAATCATGTGTAACGATACTATGAGTTCAATAAAGCCTTTTTTTGTTTGATTCCATACTGTATGCATTGTATTCATTTCTGCGCAACTATGCTTTCGTCATTCTTTCAGAACAAAATGCTGTATCTCATTTCTGAATTTCATGTCTCTCAGATGATTTCTCGTGAAGTTATGACAAAAAACATACCTGTTGCTTAAGTTTTGCACACCAGTGTATTTTGTAAAGCTCCATTTAGTAATATTAATATCTCGTTTTAATGTAAGAAGAGGGTCATTTTGGTACGGACCATGCAATTTTTGTATTTTTTGAAAGGAGGCTAAAAATCTCAAACTTTCCACCTTCGCTTTTCTATAATTTGAACTAATAACGAAATAAATTAGTCTCAGGAAGTAATGAAAATATGTGACTCTATACAAATTCTATGCAATTTCTTTATTCTAACCAAATCATCTTTTATCACATGCTAATAATTTCTACGATGAGCTCTTCTATATTCATCGAAATTTGTTTTTCGGTTTTTTCTTATTCAGTTTAGATAATAACAATTTTAAGCAACCTGTTAATCTTTTCAACACTCTAATCACTTATTTGCTGACTGATGGGATGTTCTCTGAATCAAATATTAAAATCCAAGAGCATCCGTCTTTGATATTACGGTGATATATACGGTCCTTACTCATTAATCAAAAAGTGTCCTTTTAATGTTCAAGACTCGATTGTCGATGTCAGAGACGGAAACAGCGTAGGGCAATTAAACAAGTGGTATGGGTTTTGAAAATTTCCACTGAATATATCAAGTCCAAAATAAGAAGTAAAAATCCTTATAATTTTTAAAAATATGGAGAATGAGAAAATTTATATTAAGATATTGATTCAAACTTTTTTCTCGAACACAGCTCTTAATGATGCTGCCCATCGTAATGATGCTAAGGATTCTCTGTGATAACTACAGATTGAAGGAAAAGAATTCATTTAGCAATTTTTGGAAGTTTGAGAATTTACATAATGTAAATACCTTTTATTTTCTTGATGATTCACCATTTGGATTGGTTCATAAAGTTATTGGTTCATCCTTTTCTGTAGATAACGGTGAAGTTCGTCAACGCAGAAACAAGAGGAATTTAAAAGGTACTTCCAAGCAGATGGAATACTGACGTCCTAAAAACGAGTGTTATTTAATAATTGGTAAACAATTCATTCTTTAAACTTTGAATGTTTAATTTTATCACCATCAAATGAATAAAACCGTATGCATTGTCAATCTAAAATATAACAATATCATTGAAACTCTAAAACTTTACAGTTGTTTTTCCAAACATTTGCATTTACATCGAGAACATCGAGTTAATCTAATTATATGGAAAGACAAATTAGAAATTATTAATTCTAGAGCAGTTTTACGGTGTCTCGCGGCATTTATCAGTTATCATCCAATACTATACACATGGAATGGTACACAATTTCTCTGTTTTCAGATTTTGCCCAAAACTTCACAGAGATAAGTTGCAAAATTTCATCCGTTTAACTTAATGTGCTAAAATGTCCTGCTTTTATGCACACAAGGAGATAAACAGATTTGGTCTATTAAATTCCATGGAGGTATGTATCATTTTAATTTTGATATTGTATTTTTTTGACTCCTTCAAAATGCCTTCTCCGTACATGAGAAAATAAAGCGTCGTACATGTTCAAATGGCGAATTTTTGAAGCATCATTTCGTATTTTGACTACGTTATCATATCTCAAATATATTAATCATTTGTAAGTAATCAAAAATTAAAATTTTATAATAAATTTACTAAGAAAAGTTTATAATCTTTGTTTCATCCTGGTTTCACAATGTGCTATGTAATATTTTTCAGGCAGTGTACATATAATTTACAGTTTAATTTATTTCTAGAGAACATATTCTCAGAACACAAGTGAAGCCGATCCGATGTTAAGCAACTATCGAGCAAGTCATTTTTCTTATGTTTTATATTAAACCTATCGAGTAAGTCATTTTTCTTATATTTTATATTTAAAAAAAACTACAATCTATTGAAAAAAATTTTTATGATTCAACGTTTGTGCGTATATTTAAAGATTAGTTTTGTCCACAGTAGAAAGATGTTTTTATAAAGAAATTATTATTCTAAAAAATAAGAAGAAGGAATTTTTAACTGGAAGTACAATAGCATGATAAGAATTTAGCCTTGATTTATTTATCTTATCGTTTTCAAGCTTTGTTGTACTGGCCATATATATATATTTGTTTGTTTGTGTGTGTGTGTGTTATGCTAAATGTAATAAATCCAGTGATGATATATATTTGATTAATTCCGGTTATGATATATATAATTGATTAATTCAATATTGGTAATTTTATTAATTAATTTGAGACTATCGGATCTGAGATACTGTAGCAGGATAACAGCCCATTTAGACAGAGCATATCTTTTAGTTTGGACATAACTATTTTTAAGTAGATGCATGGCATTTATAAATATTGCTATGAAAGATGAATATATTAAAACTGACAGGAAACTATTAAATATATATGACAGATTTATAATTCATAGAATTCGTATTTATTACAAATTTATTTATTCGGAAAATAAGTAACAACATTTTTAAAAATCGGTCTGCCTAAGGCTCCCTTCTGTTTAGCGGTCCGTTACTGTTCAACACAGTGGTGGCAGGATGACCGACTGTAATTAGTGTCCAACATGCTATCTAGTGGCTCTAGATAGCTGCCTAGTTGAAAATCCGTCACTATCTACAATGAATCATAAATCTCAGACCTTCTAACCTCTTGATACTGTTTTCGGAACGAGCAACCTTCGGTTAAATTTCAACTTCCTGTGCAGATAAGTGAAAAAAAAACTAAGCAAATGTATTTGAGAAAGGCGAGACTCTCTTTGAAAAAAAAACCATGACATTGACTTTTATATTCTTTCAACAAATATAACATTTCCTACTCATGCAACCACTTAAACGCTAAAATTGACAAATGTCAACGAGTAGAGGTATATTTAATGGTTTCTACTTATCTTAACATTCAGTGATTAAAGACTTTTTTAGGAAAAGGGTCTTTCCCAAGCTTCGGAATAAGATTCTGGATAAAATAAAGTGAATTAGAACAGTTTTAAAAACAAAGTTTATTGCTTCTATTAATAGTTTCAAAATAACATATACAAACAAAATTTAGAAATAAAATAAAAATGGAAGTATAAAAGGTATTTGCCCATTTTTTCATAAGTGAAGAAAATGCAACGCCTGAAATTGATTATGTTGCGCATGTGAGTGAAAAAAGATGTCAATTTTCATTATGTCTTTCATTTGAGAGGCGATATTAATGATGTGAAAAAGTTATTTAATTTCATGGCAAAAAGCTAAGATTTACTGAGCTTAAATATAATGTTACACCATTTCTTTGCGCTGTGACTGTGACTTTATGATTATTTAAATTGCGTTATCGTCACGAAGTGTTTCCCAGCACTCCAGAAGATGTTTCCCATTCGCATTTTCTATCTATGTTGATTATCCTTTATGGGCAAAAAAATGAGGCTAAGTTTTTATATCGATTGTTTAAAGCAAAGTACAATACGATGGGTCACAAAAAAAATCAAGCAAAGCGAATCGTACCGGTCGTTAGAGTAAAATTTACACAGACACCATGCTTACATTCTATTAAGATGTCCATAAAACTATTCGTGCAAAATGAGATGTGAAATATAAAAACGCAGATAAGTTGTTGAAGAAATCTATTAAAAAAATTTAAACATAAAATTTAAATACGTTATATTCAAGTTTTGTAGAATGCTATTGCAACAGCAAAATCTATACGTATGAGAAAAGCTATTATTGAAACAAAAGAGCCAATAACATATTAGAAATAGCAATAAGAAATACCGAAAAAATATATAAATTAAAGGAACTTTTTGCACACCCATCAACCATGTTGATGTTAAGTGAGTTCAGTCTTCTTAATTGGCAGTGTTCTGAGTCATGACCTTGGGTATAGGTAGCTTTGTTTTTGAATTTTGTCCCCGTCTCCTTCAATGAAAATTTGGTGATTTTTGAATAAACCGCTTTAATTTATATAGATAAGTTATTTAAGACTAAAATTTATTAATTAAAGTAACATTAAGTGAAAATACATTGGTAAAATTGCAAAGGAGAGACACGAATTTGAATAAAGATTTGATTTCACTGTTTCTGATAGCTCAAAGCTCTATTTCGGAGTAAATGCTTTGAGCCTAAGGGTAATCACGTGCCTTCCACGATTCATCATGTCACTTAATGCACGCTGAAGATAAGGAAGCACGGAAATCTGGATAAAGTATTGCAGCTGTTACAAACATGTTGTTAGCGGAGGTTGGAGGGTTAGTAAAGATTTGTGCGCCGACATTGCTCTAAACTGGGTTGGATTTGTGACTGCTGATTTAAGATCATTGCAATAAATGTATTGAACAGCTGGCCGGGAGATATTTATGTTAAGAGGGATTTAAAAATGGGTGGAGCATATCATGGACTTTTCACCTTGAGACTGAAATACTGTCTGGGTGGTGGTATCTGGCACCATATGAAATAATATGGTGATGAGGAATGTTGTTGCATAATGGAAAGGAGACTATCCCCTCATAAGAAAAATATTGAATTTCGTCAAGATCGAAGTAATGGTTATGGGATGGCAAAATCCCGTTGTTCTATAAAGTACAGGATTCATATTTCATCCAGTAAATCGCTTCTATTCTCTTCAGATAAGATGCGTAACAAAGGCTTATTATGCCATCATCATCCTCCCAAATCATGTCTAAAGTGCATAAAGACCATCATGTCTAAAATTCGGGAAATTTCTCGTGCACTAGTGTTCCCAAAGCACTGCTTGACGCTTTCTGCAATGCGGCACACATCGTCCCATGACCTCCAAGCAGTTGCTCACCTTCCGCTGCCACATTTCACGTCAAATGACCCCATCTCTTCGAATTTACACTCATGTCCATAAATTAAGGCTAATTCAGAGTCATGTAGGCTAATTCAGAGTCTTGTCACCTTTAAATACATATATCACCCGTAAAATGACTACACACATCTTCAAAAATCATATGCAAATTGCAGGAAGCCACCAGATGACACCGAGAGTAAGTCATGATGACGAGAGTGTAAGAGAGTGATGTATAAGGAATACAGGCAAAGAAATAAAACTGTTCGCAAGCGCTTTATAAGCTTTTCAGTGCAATAACCCCATAGTTATGACACAAAGGACGCATTTGGATGATTTTTTACGTGATGGGATTGTCGGGCGTCTGGAATGTGGGCTTACCCAGTTGGAAGCATCCGAAGAACTTGGAATCGCCCAGAGTGTCATCTCCAGACTTTAGCAACGATTCCAAGATGATGGTAATGTGAGTAGACGTTACAGCACAGGTGGCCCCCGAGTTATAACACCGAATGAGGACCGGTATTCGGTAGTTACTGCCAAAAGGAACAGGCGGAGCACAGCATCAGACCTGTCTCGTCAGCTGTCTTCAGCCACTGGTAGGACAGTTTCAAGGCAGACCGTGTACAGACGCTTAGGGCAGATTGGTCTTTATGCTCGTTTTAGGTGGATGTAGAAACTTGCAAATAGCTTAGTTAATCTTCCTAGGTGCTAAAAAGCATATTGCCAAATTTCATTTGAATCAGTCAAGGGCTTAAAATTGTACAACGTTATACAAAAAATTCCGTATAAACAGAGACAAATATTGTAAAGATGTCCAAGAATTCTTTATAGAGGTTCGAGAATTGATTATACAGATGTCTGAGAATCCTTTACCAATATTATGTGAAAGACTATTATGGTATATTATGAAGACTATTATGAAGTATGGTTTAACAAAGTTTTATTTCAAAACATTGCTATTCCTCAGACTCCCATGCTTGGCTTGATGTTAATTTAATATGAAAATTTCAAAAACAGTCAATTGCCATTTTTAATATAGTTTTTAGATTCTTTTCTTGTGGGTTATGGAAAGATTATGCGTATCAGATACTTTGCTGTAATTTGTAGGACTTATAGCAGCGTATCACAGTTGGCATTCAATCGACAACTTTTCAAGCACTTGCGAATGCGCAGTCTAAAATTGAGTATCGTTTGGCTATGCTTTGCTTAATAAAATCTCAGATTTTAGAAGTTCTGTTGTCAGTAAAGAAAGATATTTCGTTTCTGTACTTAATTTTTTTTTGTACAATCATTCCAAGATTTCTCCAACACCCTTTTTACTTTTTCGCATGCGAAGTTCGGAGAAAGTATTGTAATCATTTTAGACCTCCTGAGTTCGAAAAATACAATCTTCGGGAATGTAAGTTTATCTATGAAAAGATTACTCAAAACTGCTTTGAGCTAGACAGATGAAATTTGGTATATGATATCCAAATCAAATTTGTAGAATTGTGTCAAAATTTGAGCTAATTATATTCAAAGAAAGTCTATCTTTCCGGATGTTCGATTCTAAGTTATGATAACTACAAAATCAAGAAATCTATATGAATAAAATAAATATCTATCAATTTTTGAGTGAAATTGAACTAGAGGCTGAACGTCTGTCGCGCTATACATTCAGAAGCATGCAAAGGCAATAACTCAAAACCTAAGTTGAGAAAGGACGTATTCAATCGATTGGGGAAAACGTGTCTAAAACAAAAATTCCTTTTTACGATATTATTAACCGGCTACCAATAGTTAATCGCGAAAAAACTGGACAGTAATTACAAGACAGATTAATTAAGTTATATATATATATTTGTCTCCAAAATTCTGCTAAAATAAAAAGTAAGCTCTTTCAAATTCAAAGGTTCCCTTTCCTAACAAAAATAGGTCACGAAGCCTCAAATTAAATTTTGCAAGTTCATAATGCTTGCCTTACATTTAATATCAAAGTATAGATGCTCATGAAATAGTTAAAAAGATAAAACGTATTTGCCAGTGAAATTTGGAAGAATTGTATGAATTTAAAGTTAGAAGGCATTTTTTAGGCCAAAGAATCAGCTGATAAGAGTTTGGAGGCAAAGGGAAGAAAACTGTTTATATTAACATTTCAAATCGTGACGATATTGTTGGGAAATCTTTTGTGTACTATATAATAATTTAGAAGAAGAGGAATTTCTTATTAACAGGCTTTACTTCATTCTTTATGACAAGGAATTTGCAGCGGACAGCATTATTGAAGCTTTAAAATATTTTAGTTGTCTCGATTCCTGCTCTACGTTCTCGATTTCTTTGATGAAATGAGGTGGATGCTGATTTATAATAAAAGGAAAACTATTATGTACATTAAAAAGATGGAGCTCAGACGAATGGAGTAGAAAAGCAAAGGAATGTGAAAGTCGGGGAACTGAAAAAACAAGCTATAAATAAAAAAAAAGAAGATAAACAGATTGATATTTACTTCCATTCCAAATTAGGAAAGAAATGCGGAATAACAGTAAGGAAGGTGAAGCAGTTCTCCTAAAGGCAGAACAATTTGTAAGTATTTTATTAAAATGGATCGAAAGAGAAAAAAAATTGGTTAGTTCCTCTAAAAGAAATCTTCGCAGAACATGTCGTTCTTAAAACCTATCAAAAGAATGGAAAAAGTTGGGAAGTTTTCTGCAAACTTATTCACTTCCTTATAGAATATAAACTTTGCACAAACCAAAAGAAAAAAAAATTAAAATTCAATCTTAATTAACTGTTTATTTTTCTCAATTAATGTCTTTACAAATTTCTGTAAAAAAAAGCTTTATTTACTAATTGATTATATTATTTATTTTATATTATTTTAGTTCATTTTATTTATTATTCCATTTTATTTATTCTAATATTTTACTTTAATTATTATTTCATTAAAATTAATTAATTTACTTACTTATTATTTAATTTTATTTACTTATTTTATCCTTTTACTTTATTCTTTTATTTATTTTATACCTAAATATAAGCTTTTGATTTGTCTATTATTTAAAATAATCAAACTTTATATTCTCGTTTCATGATGTCAGTAGACGGAAAAAAACCCCCCAAGGAAATTTGCTTTTAAAATTTAATTTGGATCGGAGATGCCTTTTATAAAAATATTTATTTTAATAACTTAGTGCGATGTTTCCTTTTAACAATAAAATTGCAAAATATGTAAAAAAAAACTAAAAAAAAAAAAAAAACTCTACGCCTGGCTGAACAGACACCTCACCACCGATTAAACTGTCAAACTTAACTCTCTTCTCCCGAATCGCCTCCCTATTCTGCAAAGATTTATCAATTACGTCATTCCTAGATTTAATGTTTGATATAACAGCATTCTTCTCTGTCAGGAAGTTTGAAGTTCTCACATGAAACTACTTATGGTTAAGCAATTGACGCACACTTTATTTAAAAGTTGCTCTCAAATACGCATTATCTTTCGAAATCGTTTTTTAATATCAAAGGAAATTAAACAATATTTACTTGCTTGATATTAAAATATTAAGCGAAAATGAATTAATTTGCCTATTGTAACTTCTCTGTTTCCATAAAAAATGACTGTCGACAGTTCTTGTACGAATATAGAAATTGCTTCTATAACAAAAGATAGTTATAGCATCAGTAGTTTAATTATGAATTTGTTATGTAAGTGAGCGAGCTCAATAATATTCAAAACAAAAGTTTCCAATAACTCAAAAAAAAAACTGCTAATGAAATAAATAGCCCATGATAGCAGAAAAACATTTTTTTAATATTCACTTTTTGATCAAAAATATTCGAATACTTTCGAATTTACACATTTTTCCAGATTTTTCCAAAAAAGTTAGACGATTTGTCTTTAAACTTCAATCACTTTAAAATTTAAACTCATGTTTTACTGTGATTATTCAGGCATGAGAGTATTTAAAGGACTGATTAGAAAATGACAAAGTAGAAAATAATTTACAGTTCTCCGTTTGATTTGAAATAATGATTTGAAAATTTCAACAATAATTATGATGGGTTTATGCAATCTCGTAAAAATAGCACGTTTATTCGGGAAAATCTGTATATATATATATATAACTCTAAAGTAAGTGGCGCAAAAATCGTTCTTATGACTTTTTACGGAATGGCAGCAATGAAATATGAACATATCGATGTACGAAAGTTTCAGCAGACTGCTTTATTCAACATTTTTACAGCTGCACTTAATTTAACACTTTGCTAATGAAGTAAACTTATTATACAGGGTGTTTATTTAGTCACGGATCTATTTTAATGTTTAATAACTCATAAAATAATGAAGATATTGATGGAATAACTCATATTTTCCTTTTCAGGTTTGAATATTTTTACTTTTGTAAATATCGTCTGCGCGTGTGGTCAGATAATTTCATTTTCCAGTCATAAAATAAAGACAGCCATAAAAATTAAATAAGAACCCAATTTGATTACCGAGTTTAGCCAAATTGCATTTTTTCCCGAAAAAAAAATGCATAACAATTTAATTGGCTCGAATTCATTTGATTATCCGAAATATGACTAAGTTTGCAGCCGGAAATGTTGCCGGATAATATGAGATGGAAGTTTAACATCGACAATTGAAGTTTAAAAAAATTATGAAAGAAAAAGTAATTTAAGAAGGTGCAAGTGTCAAAGATCTATAAAATGAGCTATAAAACTTAATAAACGAGATGGAGTAAATTTAAATGAGTGAAAAGATTTGCTTTATAGAAAGTAATAAATATTTAAAAAATGGCAACCGATATTTTTTATCTTTTGAAAAAAATCAACTTAATAGAAAAGAACAGAGTTAATCGAAAAATGCATTAAGTACTTTTTCAGTCCGAATCCCAGGAGAGAAAAATATTTTTAAAGAGTTCTAAAATTTCAAGCAATGTTGATTAAAAAATAAAAATTTATCCTTTGACTTTGAAAAAGTTATCATTTGACTTTGTATCCCTCTATACAACTCTTACTCAAGAGAAATTTCGCTCAAGTTAAAAAAAAAAAAAAGGGTTTCCAAATTTTCATTTTAAATATACTCCTACTCTAATATTTTTAAGACCTAAAGTTTATGAAATTGAATATCTATAGTTCCTATTTTAGTTACAATTTTTCCTCTGAAACTGACAACTTCAACGCAAAAAGCTGTTAAAACTTCCTCTTTATCCCTCCTATTTTATCTCAACATAAATTTAAAGGCCAGTTTCGGATAACTCCACTTAAGCTAATAAAATTATACATCTTTCTCCACACTCCCCAAAAAAATAGCGACAATTATACTGTAATAAACGAGCAGGCTTAAAGCAAGGCAAGGCCTTTCTTCAAAAGACTCCGTTATTTTAAAATTGTAATTGTGGGATAGCTATTTTGTTATAAAGATTTTATTGAAAGGTTTAAAGCAGTGTTTCCAAATAACTGAAGTTGGTTATAATGATTTAATCGCAATTCTAGCCGCCTTCGGTTATACTATAATTACCTCAACAACCATTGTTCCGCTTTCACTCTTCCCACATTTAATATGCAAGTTAAAGATGCCTAGATACATCAAGCATCGTCTGCTCTCCATCCCGTTGGTCTGTAGATTTCTATTCTTTAGATATCTGTAGAGAAATTCTTGATAGAAAGGATGGTAGAATCTAAATTAAATTTTATAAAAATTCATGACCCTTAAATAAAGAGGTCAAATATCATTACTCCCTCGGCCTTCATTTACGAAATAAAATGGTCTATTTTCAAAAACTAAACCGAGTTAACTAGTAAATTTCATCACACTGCAACCACAGCTAATCAATGATTAGTTGCGATGCAATGGAGCACTAAAATCTGTTTATATGGCTGAATTGGTCTACAACAAGTAAAGAGATGCGTTTTGAAGTAAAGTTGTGAATTGGTTTGTTAATTGACGAGAGAGCTATACTAGCAATGAAAAATCCTCCTAATTCCGAAGTTAATTCTGAGAATCCTCCCCAATTCCGAAGTTAATGGAAAATGAAACTTGGAGTCCGCCCCCTTCTAGCAAAATAGGGATTTATCCTTGACAGACGATAGGACTCAAGAGTTTACATACGATGAGACATTTTCGAAGATTGTCCAGTGGTTCGAGCTAGGGGGGGGGATGTTGGTGTCCTCATACATCCAGTCCATTTCCTGGTATCTCTAGGATGCCGAAGACTACTGAAAACCTATCTAGGTCACGCTTTCATGCGAAATTAACAATTCAGACGCATTTTTATTAATTTTCCTTATTTTAAGTAAGGAAAAAATACGAATAAAATCGACTTATTGAAGTTAGCCTCTACGAATTAATCGCCAAGTCGGTTTAGTAATTCACCATCGCAGTCAAACTAGCAGAGAAACAGCTTAAGAATTAAAAATTTATTCAAGTTATTAAGACATAAAAAGTACATGAGCAAGGATCAATATCATATTTTCAGATCACCCATAAAACATACAAAAAATCTTTACAGTTCAGAATTTTGATATACAATTGGATTGCTTCAGCCATTTCTGAACGAAAATTTTTACAAGCTATAAACACGATGATATGGAGTTAAGAATGACAAGTCTAAAGTGTTCAATGAATAAACTTAGGAACGAGAGTGGAAAATGGCATTCATTGTTTCACATGGAACTCATGACTGAGCGCAGGAGAGCTGCTGTTCGTGTTCGTCCACTTGCTTCATTCTGGTGCCATCTCCCGTCTTCAACTTCCTGTTCTTGACTATCTCTGGGTGAGCCGATTTTAGATCATAAGCTTGCCCTATCAATGCCATGAAATCTATAAATACTTTGGTCAGGTTGAGAGTGTAGCCCAATTCGCTTGTCGAGTAATCCCATGGGAAGACATGATGGTAGTTGTGCCAACCTTCTCCATGCCCGAAGAAGGCAACGAAAGCATTTTCTCTGGCCTCAATATATTTATCGTAGGGCTGGTCGCCGTATTTGTGGGCTGCGCTATTCACCAGCCAGGTTATATTCAAACTGAAACAATATCTTGCCATACCAGCAATGAAGAATGAGTTCCACAGAGATTCACCCCAACACCAGAAGGGAATCATAGTTGGCAAGACAAAGCAGAAGAAAACAGACATCGGAATGTAGAACCTGAGAAAAATATTAAACATTATCAAAATTGACATTGAGAAATTATATAGAATCTTATGCATCGAGCAGTCAGAAAGCTTATTTAAAACAGTTCGCACAATATAGTTATCAATATATCCGTTAAATATATACAATATGATTCGAGTTTTAAAGCAAATGAAAGTACTAACATATGGTAGACAGGATACACTCGAAAAAATTCAATCCATTCTTAACGAAATGCAGTGTAATTTTATTGTTAGATGAAGTCGAGACTATAACATTACTAATTGCTTAATCATAATCAACATTTGCACTTTTATAAATCATGTTTAAAGTTTAGATTTCAAAGAATCTTCGGTAGCAAATGGTTCCAAATTTAGCCATTTCGGAGCATTTTCTTGCTTGAGTAGAGACGCAGATTCGTAAACTTTGAAATTGCACAAACTACAAGTTTATTGTACATTTGATAAACTAGGATTTTACGACCTTCGAGATTTTACATTGCGGAATTCGATTATTAGAGAAAAATTAAAGGCATGACAGAAAGCCGCTTCTGTGTACGAAGAATTCGAGAGGCGGAAATTTTACGTCCCATTGCTTGCAGACGCAATTGTCAATTTAGCTTTGGAACTTAGTACAACAATCCGCCTTTAATGATCATTTCATTGTAATCACGAAATTCCATTTAGTATATCTTATTTCTTTGAATTTAAATTTGGCAGAATGAAACGAACAAGACCAACAAAGGATTGAGCATTTCAGTGACCGATTATATTAATTTATAGAAAGTTTCCATAGTAAGCTTCAAAGTTGACCCTATAAAAGTGGAGCCATCGAATACGATTTAGTATTGTGACAACGAATCAATTTTAACACCATGTTAAACTCTGATTATGCTACAGTGCCGATAACGTGCAAGTCGTTATGGATATCCATCGCAAAATCTCTGGTGAGCAAAGTTAGAGATGATGCTAATTAAGAATCTGTATCGTAAAGTTACAATTTTAAACGAAATCCATCTTAATGCTTTACCTTCTGTGAAATCTAACAATAGGATCAGCCCATAGATCTTCCAGAAAAACGGTCTTTCCTTTCTTGGCCACGTCCGGATGTTTCTTGCACATCAGCCATCCCATATGAGCAAAGAAGAAACCCCTCTTGATATTGTGTGGATCCGCATCAGTTTCAGTGAATTTGTGGTGGACGCGGTGATCTCGGCACCACTCGTAGATGTCATTCTGCAAAAGCGATTACTTGCATTCGAAAATTCGTTTAATTGACAGTGCATCTAAAAAATATTGAAATGGCCAAAAAATGAGGAAAGCGAATACTAGAAGTTAATAGTTTGAGCAAAAAGCTTAACAATGCACAAGGATGCAAGGCAGTCATTTAGAAATTAGAGGATAATGAACTATAAAATGAATTTCAAAGTTCCTTGGATTTGTCAAATTAATAATTCTTCCATTAGTGTATAAATTTAACCTTTTATACCTGGGAAGCAATTAAGAGCATAATTATTCACCTAAAATAAGCCTTTTTGGAGTAAAGGTTCATAATTTTTCAAGTTCAATTAACCCGAAAAATTCGTTCTACATCTTCATACCACTATAGGCATTTTGAACAGTTAAAATTAGAAAGAAAACGTCAAAATAATGCCTCGCCTTGAAAGGCAAGCGGTAGGCAGCAACCGAGTGCAAAGGGTTAGTAAAAATGAGCACATGTTTCTTTAAAATGTTTTCAGGTCAAATCGTAGCAATTTACTGTTGGAGAATCATGCCGGTCGCTTTGTAGCACTATAAACGGGTATCGTTCAGTGTTGCCAATCAAAAATTAGTCTTCTTTGCTGTTCATTCAAGCCCTTTCTGTCCTCGGTGCTTCAGAATTAAACGGATGGAATACAGAAGTAACCTACCAAAAAGCGACTAATGTGTTAAGACAATTTTGTTTCGAACTTTCTGGTTTGCTTTCGACTCGAATGTTAAAGTTGAAATATAGAAAGGTATCCGTTGTGACAATTTGGTTTAAGAGGAAGATCTGAATCCCAATGGAAAATTTTTTGTCAATATCATGAAGCCTTTTCAATATAGGCAGCTGATTTATAGACGTGGGACATTAGAAATGCTATAATGCAGTCGCTTACCTGGGCTGCAATACTAGCAAAGCAACAGAGTAGAACTCTCAATGGCCATTTTGCTTTGTAAGATCTATGAGACCAGAGTCTATGTGAACCGGCTGTAACGCCTAATCCACCAAGATTTCCATAGATGTAGGCTGTAAAAGAAATTAGACATTTCAGAATTCGTGTAGTTTCATGCTAACAAAGATAATTTCCATTTCAGTAATATTACACTCGTAAAAACAGCAGTCTAAAATATTTTAAACTTAACGTAAGGGACTAGAGTTCCGTTGGCATTTAACGAAAATACGAACTTTGTCTCGTATATTCATGCCCAGTCGGTTAGATAATATACCATTTTGAAGACCATGGTCTTTTGGAAAGAATCTGCACTTTTAAATCGGGGAAGTGCCTATGAAAGCATCTCAGACATCCTTTAAAATTTCTACACCACACTAAGATTTACTTAGTCACTATGGGAAGAAAATTGAATCGCCATTTAAATTATCCTATTATTGGAGACGATATTAAATTTACTTTCCAATGATTTCTTTACAGAAATTCAGAAATCCCCAATGCAGTTGCAGCTCGACTGTCCAATTTGAACGCGAAATCTTAACACGATCTCATTGTTACTCGAAATCCAAATGCATGAGAAATGTTCCACGACTTGATTATGAACAATACAAATGCAATGCCATTCCTCCCATGTTTAAATTTAGTAAGAGCTTACTTTAACACCCCGATTTTGTAACCGATATCCTTTATGGAATTAACAGGCAAATAGGAGGCGTTATTTAAATGCATACGTCTGGACACGTTTCGTTATCGAATTATTGTAAGTATGGGTGATTTCAATAATCTTACGATTTCGCGTTCAAATAAAAATGTCGAGAAATACCAGGAAATAAGTGTAAATTAATACACGTTGAAAAACACGGTTTCGTAGAAATAAATCTTGAATTTCAACTGAGCTCGTTGACATTGAAGATTATAATCTGCCCAAATTACGATATTTACATCTAAAATCCCACTGATCAATGGCATGAAGTGCTGGAAGTAGGATTTATAGCAAATGTATTTGCGCAAACAATTTGAATAGACGTTTACATTTAGACTACTTCACGTTCACTCAAGAGCAAAGTAGATACATTTGCTTCAACCAGACAGTATCTGTATAACTATTTAATGTCAAGGAATTTTAAAGTAGGTTTACGGAAATTCAATTTGACTGTTCCGATCTATTCAATTTGACTGTTCTGATCTATTCAATTTGACTGTTCTGATCTATTCAATTTGACTGTTCTGATCTATTCAATTTGACTGTTCTGATCTATTCAATTTGACTGTTCTGATCTATTCAATTCTAGAATTTCTCTTCAAAGACTAAATTTCGAGTATTTATATGCCGTCTTCCGCTTTTTTGAACACCCGTCTCATTAACGGGCTCAGTTTGCTCTTAGAAACATTGCAATGCCTTTACGGACTTGACTATTTTATCAACACGGATGCGCAGATATAGTAAATACCTATATCCATTTATTAGTATTTGATAAATACGCTTTTTTGCAAATTGTTTGCCAATTAGTATCGGTGGAAAGACTTGTCCCGCACATCGAAGTGCTTTTGCCAGAAGATCGCCAGCGACGCTCTACATACGTGAAAGAAAATGTCACAGACTAGTTTCCATAGTGTTGGTTGTATTCAAGAACTGACAAAATGGTTTTCTATTCAGATGCATCTTACGATTTGGAGTCAACGCAAGGCATTTAATAGAGTCTTGATTATTAATTCGATGCAACAAGAAAAAGTGCGCCAAATACTTCATGTTTATACTTTAGCATGAAAGAGTTCTTAAAATTTAAAATATTAGGAATCGAGTTGGTTTTAATGGCACAAAAGCCATCTTAAAAGATGGCTTTGTCGCCACATTAATAAAATGCTTCATAATGGAATGTTTTGAAATTCCAGACGTTAAAACATTTAGAAGCGGTTTAGGAACAGATGTCGGTTTTTCGTATCTATAATCCTACGTTAGGTTTGCTGAAAGTCTAGTCATTGGAAATACACAAAAGTTCTCAAAACTCAAATTTTTGAGTATAACATACAAACCACTGGTCAGCTAAAATCTTTTCCATAGTTTTTTTTACCGAATTTGAATACATACCAAATAGTGCAGTTTTCCAAGATGCTGTTGTTAAACCCAAGTAAACAGCGTAAAAGAAGCTTGCATGCAGATACACGAAAAGCATAACATTGAACCAGACTATCTTTGGTTTATATTCTGGCTTCACGGATTCTTTTTGAGGAACAGGTTCTTCCACGACAGTTGAATTTGGAGCCATTCTGCAAGAAAAGACATTTTCCATATAAGCGTCTTCCAGAATATCCAGTGTAAAAAAATTTGAAAGAATGTAGGAGCAGATTTGGTTATATAGGAGAGTTTGCGATTAATAAAGATACGGATTTCGAACAACGTAATTACTGTGTACTTTTGTATCAGACGCAAGCTATGAATCGATTGCATAAAGCGTAATATTTGTTATGCTGATTTCTTATAAACAGACCAACCTTTACTGCAGTCTCTCGTAAAGCGAAAATTATTGCAATTTTCGCTATCATAGGCCTAGAATTATATACAAAGGCTTTGATAATCGTCTTTCTGCACAATAACTAGCGTCGTCTTGAACTGGCCAGAGATATTTCGACAGAGAATTTACTCATTAGGAGTACATATATGAAGCATCCAGACAGCCTTGCTCTCGCAAATGTCTTATGTAACGTTCGATTTTCTTGCTAGTCTTGACGTTACAAACGAGAACGAACTTAGGATTGTAAAATATCAATAAATCGTGTCAAAACAGATGGTTATGTTATAAGCAATTTAAATTTAGTTTTCGAGTGTGCAACAGCTCAAGATTTCTTAAGACATAGTACAAGAAACCACTTCACTTGAAAACTTCGTTTCCATTAAAATTAGTTTCATTGAAAAATACTGTATTTTATACAAGGCGAGAGAAAAAATTAAAACCAGTTCCAGCCGTTGTCCAATTTTTACCAGTTTTATTTATCATGAAAACTGGAAACTAGATACAACGACTACCTATACATACTAGCGAACATTTTCGAGAGCTGTCGCAAAATAACTTCGCAAGAGCCTCTAGTGTTAACCGACCCGATTTCTCCGAATTCGCCTATTTCGTGTACTTGGTTAACCAATCTGAATTATCTTGATCGCACAAGTAGCTTAAGTAACCGCAGGATGAAGTACAATTTTGGTTATAACTAAATATGACGAAAGCATAGGATTCCTATGACATCCACTTTTAAAATTTTCATAGATCGACGAATAAAGCCCGACATGATATTGTGCGATGATTTGGAATCAATTTATTTTATGAACTCAGTTGCAATAAAATGGCAGTATTGAGGTGTATGCATGTTAGATGCCGACTATTCAATGCACTGATCTCGGAACAAAGTCTTAAAATGCAATAGCGAATTGGCTAAAGAGTTTTCAACCGATTTCTATGGAATACAGAAGGATTATCCAAATTAGCCAAGATGTTCCTTCAATTTTTGTGTCCAGTTTGCAATGTATAACCTTTAAAATAAGAGATCTCTAGCCATTTTTCCAATTCTCCTGGCTCTCGATTAGGAAATTGAAAGCAAAATACCGAGAGACCATTTCCTTATTCACAGACAAATTCAAACTCTGTCCACTATTCTAATTGCCAATAGGACCTCTATTACCACTGAAGTCTCGACTCCTGCTCGAATTTTATTGGTTATTCACTAACCAAAAGGCCTTTGAGTGCCGTTTCTTCCACATATTCATAATTTAACAGAGCTGAACACATACTGAACGACTTAATTGAAGATGTAACCTTAGGAGTGAACTTAAGGAAGAAGGGAGTGCATGCATTCCCTGTAGGAAAGTCGAAGAATGAACGTTTCAATAAAGAAGCCATTAAAACGCGTTTAAATATGAGCAAATCAGTTGTAGAAAAATGTGCGTTATTATTGCCTTAAATATTTCAGCCATTAGAAAAAATTTGAAATACAAACGAACCAAGTTTCAGGAAGAGCTAAATTTACATTTTAAATATTTAGCAATGGAAAAGTTGTATTAACACATGAAGTTTTTTCATTCAGTCACCACATTTACTGGATGTAATGGTCACAAGCATATTTCCCCCATTTGCTCCGAGTATACAAAGAAATTAAAGGCTTATAGCAAACTGCCGATTCCTGGAGCTATTGATGCAACACTAAATATGGGACTAATGTACTCCTTTCAAGATGTCCCGTTAATTCCTAGAATCGTCATCGCTTCTTTTTTTGGCTAAAATCGACTTCTGTGTATTTCAATTTCAAACTAGAGTGAATAGATCTATAGAATTTAACAAGGAAAGTTATAAACACATCTCTACAATTTAAGCAATACTCGCAAATCTTTAGGATCGATTTACACCGCATTATCTGTTGATGCATCTTACGATTTAAAACGGTTGAATACGTTACATTTGATTGCACTTTTTATCTATTACATAAAAAACAATTGAAAAATAGTTTCGAAATAAATCCATTTTAAAAATTAAAATGAACACAGACAACCAACAAAATGCATCAACAAATAATAAGCCTCAAGTTTAACTAAGCTAACCGAAGTATTAAGTTACCCTAAAAGCTAGGATCTTTATGTATACAGATGCCCAGACTTGGGAAGGCCCTTACAAGAGGTTATAAATGCTCTTTCTTCATGACGACAAGTGAATTATTTAGCAAAATGAGCTTCTGTCTAGAACAGCTGGATTTCCAAGTTGATTACAATGACCAGTAGAACACGAAGTAGAAATCGAATTGATTTGGAAGACATCCATTCTCGTCACACGTGTGGCTTCGCAAACAATTCTTTACCATGCAAGGTCACTGAACAAATGAATCGACTTCTAGAAACAAGATAAAAACATGGCAGACAAATTCCGAGAATAAGATAAGTCTGAAGGTGAGCATTTAGTCAAACAAGCACTTCATTTTTGTATGAAAACCTTTTATAAACGAATCTAATTCATTCTTTCCTTATTTGCCGTAGATTTAAGATTGCGTTTCTTTTCGTCAAAATATTCCCGAGATTTCGGTAGCTCCATACTGTTCGTGGCAGTTTCCAACGATAAATATTACTTTCTCAAACAAACGAGAAGAAATATTCAAATTTCTAGCTACGATACAGCAAGGATTACCATTTCAATTGGTCATTTTGCAAGAATTTGATAAATCAAGACAAGATGTAAAATCGAACCTATTTTTATACTCTCCGTCGTTTAAGTTATTGCGGCAATACACATGCGAATGATAACGGTAACGGATGCATTTTTTATACGCCCGTTTTCATTGTTCTATGAAGTACAAATTAGAATATGCTGATCGAATCTGTTATTTCGTACGATGATTGACATATGAACTGCTTTATAAATGGAATAGCCATGAGATTTAAATTTCGATTCTTAAAAAAGATATTGCGGTTTGGAAAGAACATTTCAGTTTTTAAAGTATGAATCAATCCAAGATTTTGTCATTCTCGTAATACACTATATTTCTACTCGAGTTTATGCCACTGTTTGAAGCACTACAAAAATGCCAGCATTCATTTTATTTCGCCACTATTTCAAATGCATTTGCAATTAAACACGTTAGATGTTCGCCAATGCTGAACTCCTTTTAAACAGTTCAACTTATTTCATACGTTTGCGGTTTCTTCACGAGGGTGTTAGATTCAGAACTCAAACTCCTCCACGTTGATAAGCGATCTCTCCAAAACGCCCGCATACTAAAGGTGCGTTTATTTTAGATGCATTCCCAACCATAGAAAGCGCTCTTCAATGCAGAATTGCACTTGCAGTCAAAGCGAGATACCAAATTTGAGACATTTCAGTCATCGCATTTACACGATTCTTAAGTTAGACCGACAGACGTTCAACCCCTATTCTATTTGGCTGAAAATTCAACATGCGTCTTCAATATAGATGCTATATCCAAGTACCAAATGTTATCCATCTAGCGATAATAACGAACAAAGACAGCATTCACTTGCTTCCGAACAGCCGGATGACATACTTTACAGAAAATTTGACAGAATTCTAAGAATTTGCTGTAAACACGGTATACCCAATTTCACCCTTCCGTGCTTTTCCATCCATCTTTGTCACAGACACGAGGAAAAATGTATTTTTCGAACTCGAGATCTAAAACCGAGATTCGTCAGAATCTCATTTGAATTTTCTTGACGATTACAATACTTTCTACTTGATATACAAGGAAGAAAAATGTTTAACTTCTTTATATTCATCAATCTGCTCGTTTCAGCTAATAAAAGAATTTTTGAATTTAAAAGCCATTTTAAGAGTGAGCGAGTTGAGCAATTGCTTCTGTATCGATAGTTTATCCGAGATCCTGCTACCGAATAAGCGTTTCGCTCCGAAATCAGCAAGAACTCGTGCCAATTCAATGAAGAGATTTCAGATCAAGAGTATTTTCATTATCTACAGATATTGTTTCCCACTTCATTCAAAATTCGTTGCATATGCCGAGCTGAATATGAATAAAGCATCCCGGTATTTTCTTCCTCCAAGCATGTGGAATCGCACGAGTAGCAAGATTTGTTACAATTCCTCTTAGAATTACTGAACAGTTTTGATGAATAGTTCTTTTTTTGAACTTTTTCAATCTAATGCAATTCAGAAGACTTATCCGAACAAAACTCAAGTACATGCAGGCGGCTTAGGAAAAGGTTTGCACAAACATTTTTGCCAATCTATCATTTTATAATCAAGAAATGAAACAAAATAGCCGTCTATCGTTTTCTCGAGACTTGCGATTAGCTGGCATTTCGGATGTCGAAATTTTACTTATCAAAGCAAGATTAATAGCGTTTAAGGTTACTTTTAAGTACTGTCGGAAATGCCGAGTTCTTTCAATAAAACCGCAATGTTGAAAATCTGATTGCTACTATTTTTACTCGTAGCACTTTGTGCGATCTAGCTTTTCAAGTCTAAATAATTATCGGTGTAAAAGCTACAGAAAAGCATAAACTCGTTTCATCCCTAAAGTTCGCACTTTACGTTTCTAAAAGAAATGCATTTGAGCGTCCGATGCAAGACGAACCTTTAGATTCACCTCCATTATGTATATGGGTGCAACGGTTTAAAAAGTCACCTTGAATGTTCTCGCGAAGAAATCGTTTCATAAGGTACTATAAATATAGACTTCCTACCTAGGTTTTTTAAATCTTGAGGTTGCTCGAATAATCCTCGGAGTATTCATCCTACCTCAAGAAAAAACCGCAATGTGCGAGATCCACAAAATACTCTTTGAGTTTTAAAAAGTTACGATTTTAAAGGAATAATGTTTACGACGAATTGAGTTAAACCCATTATAATCTGGAAATCCAGGTGTTCTCCAGGATTGTATAACAAAATTTCTTAACTTTAGTTATAGTAGATACACAATTGCTGTTCAAATTTTTTAAAAACAGGCTACAATACGAGTACCACCATTAAAATTCTCTACGTTTTTAGTTTTGGTAATGTCTTTCTATAGGACGCAATCTTATAAATATTATAAAAAGTTTTATAACTAGTCATAACAGTTGCAATTACAGCTTCAAAAGCTTACCTTATACCTCTTGGATCCGTTAATAGTTTATTTTATTGGTTTTACGGCTCAAGATCTAGAAGAATTTCATTTTCTTTTCAGAACGGTACGATTTTCAATCTTCAGACGATTATACTCGACAACAATACGAAATCGCAAATTTCTTATAAGCAGTTGGATCAATTTTTTAAAAGTAGCAAAAAGGATTGAATCTCATCTTTCCTCAAGATACTGCTTAATTTCCTCTCGTATCGGAAGGAATTCCTACTAGAAGCTCATAGAAGTTTTTACTTCAACCAGTTTCTTAATGCCGAGTTCAATAAGCGAGAGATGTTCCGTTACGCTACGCAAGATCAATCCCTAATGGCAGGCATCCTCGGCGTTTCGACTGAAACACCTGTTAACAAGTTCAAAAGACTTCACGCTTTTTCCTGCAAACAGAGGAAGCAATTAGCATATTTGCCTGTTGATTTTTGGCACCTTGAAGGGTTGTCAGCTGTTAAGAACTTAAAGCTACGGAAGTTTTTGGAAATCGGATGTGCCGATGTTTCACTTCTAAACATTGCGCTAAAGTGGATCATGAATACATCGGGGTAATCGCAGTCCAAAATTCAGAGAGTTAATATTGAAAAGTCAGATTTTGGCTACAAATAGTATCGTAGTAACCTTGGACTTCGTATTTACCTATCGATTGTATCGAGTTACAGATGCAAAGGTATTTCACCTATAAACCAATACAAGATTCGATTATGGGACCGATCAAGAGATTTTCCATTTGTTGTGACGTGTAAAAGGGTTGTGTTAAATATTTGAAGTTTTAAAAGATACCATGAGGGACTTGATTATTGTTGAGTATGTAGTGTTAACCATAGTTCAGAAATTTAATGTTTCTTGGAGATGTTACAAGAGAATTCAGATTTGATTGAAAGTAGTTTAAAACGAAGTTATGCAGAAACAACCAGACATTCTTTTCGCATTTGTTACAAGGCAAGAAATTCAGCCGACTAAATTCTTATTCAGCAAGAAGAGTTCTTAAATGTTTCCAAGCAATTCATAATTCGCCCTTCATGTCAAGTATTGAAACGGCAATAGAAACACGAAATTAGAAAATCGCGTAGTTCAGGAAGTTTCAGCATTACGCTTTAAGTTACAAGACGTAAATTTGAGTTTCGCATATTATTTAACATCGATTCGAGATGCGGTCTAAAAGTAGAAATGCTAAAATCGATAGTAACAACGATAAGACCCAACATTAGAAAAAATGCAGCCGAGACGAAATTCATACAGAATCATTAATTGTACATCTTCAAACAAACCATCAAATCCAAATAACTATCCATCCAAACCGAAGTGACGATTTCGACTCGCTAATCAAGTATCCTTAACTGGCCATAATGTTCTTAACTGTAAAAATAAAACTACGTTTTAGATTTGTATACACTTTAATAAAAATGCTATCGTAATGTAAAGTATCCATTATAGTTTATAACACTTTATAGTAATACATTGACCTTATTAAACTGGTAGTTCTATACAAATTCGTGACATATGTATGCATTTCATTCTATATGACAGATCAACATTCTGGAAGCTTTAACTAGTGAATTTCATGATCAAACTGACGGATGAAGATTGCTAAAATTAAGTGTGGAAGCGAATCCTTGATTTTTTGTACATCGAGATGTTAATATGATTGAATAGTACAAACTGGATAGCGTTCTCGCATTCGTCTTCACGTTTTAAAGTTCGGCCACATTAAAACCAGAACTTTAAATATTTTAAACAAATATTCCGATAAATGTATTCAAGTTATTTTAGATTAACAAGTTTGAGGAAGTCGCAATTTTATAGTTTGGCTTGCGAAATAAATTTAAATTATCTTGTAGGGGGGGGGGGGAGCAGTAAACTAAATTTTCTTTCAAAAATGCAACAACCAAAAATAGCAGACGAGACGTCAAGCGTTTGAAAGCTTCTGGGCAGTCGAGATCCATTTTAGAATACCCGTCTTTGTTAAGTAGTGATCGAAATAAGCTGCCATTGAATTTTGCTTCCTCTCTTCCAAGTTTACTTACCCTCCATTCTGGCATTTTTAACCCACTCCATCTGGACGACCTTTTCGGATTAAAAGAGCGTCGAAAAGAAACGAATTTAAAAACATTCAAATTAATTCGGAAGATGAGTGGTGGGAAGAAAGGTGACGCATTTCGGGCTGTTCCGTGTCCAAGTTCAAATATTTTACTCAATTCAACTTTTTTCCTTTGCTTGCATATTTTGTTTTCCAAGCATAGAACCGTCTTCATCGGACAGAGTCGCGTCCCAATAGACGGAACTGTTAACTTTATACGAATAGGATATAAAAGTTCAAGGATTAAATAATGATTTTGAGTAGCATATTTTATCAACAAGATGAAAGCGAAAGTTTCCTAGTACATTAGAAACTGGGTGTGAAAATCATGTCTAGATAAATATAAAAAGCCCGATTTAATATTGAAACAATGTTCGGTTTGAAAAGAAAATAATCATTTATTTAACTTAAGAATACAAATAAGATTCCGAGCGTTGATAGTGTATGGTTGCATTCAGTCGGTCTGTTGGAACACTTAACATTTCCATAGGAAGTGGACACGGCATGAAACACGTAAATCTTTGAAGCAATTTCTGTAGAAGTATCCAACAATTAAATAATAGATATAGAATAGTGGAATTTTCATAGGAAGTTAAAATAACAGTAAAGATCGATTAGGAAATGCGTTATTTAAAAGTATATTGCCTTATGAAGTAGATGCATGCAATTATTAACTTAAACAGAATACGAGACTAGTAAGCATTAAATTAAAATAAAGTCATCCAATTTATGTGTCAAAAAGTAAATACGTATAGAAATTTCTCCTTCAAATGTTTCAATTTTATAGTTAACCATTTTTCTTTAGAGGATGGATCTTAATATAAATTATTCTTGTATTCTGCCCGAATTTACGTAAATTGGTAAAACCCAAGAGATTATGGGATGGAGATATAAACAGAACTAGAAAAGGAAAAAAAAAATTGACAATAAATTGAAAACTAAATGGCAAATAAGAGACAAGAATAATAAGAAAAATTGAAGGAAGCCTCTGCAGCGAGGAAAAATCTTGCTAATTATTTCTGATATAGACAGATTAAAGAATTTCAGAACATTAAGACTAAGAAGAATTTCGTGCTACTGCTTTTGCTGCTTTATCGGCAAGATCAAAACTAAAATAGCTGGAAGTGCTGTTAAAATATTTAAGACAATTCACACAGACCAGAGAAAATAAGTACAAGAGCTATAAGGAGGGCTCTACATAAACACGAGTTAAATGTCAAGATTCTATGCAAGTAACCATTCATTATAAAATACAATCAGAAAAAGCACCCGTTGTCTGACAAAAGCATCTTAGAAAGGATTTAGGAATATTAGTTTTGAGAAAGACGAAATTATTTAGCACACAACAGACCAAAGCATGAAGCCAGTATTCACTGAAAGCAATTAAACATGGGGGTGGATGCGTTATGATCCAAGGTTGTATGGCGGCAACAGAAGTGCGATTTAGTCTTCTTACAAATATACAGAGAATAGAATGGACTACTTAAATATTCGAAAAGATAACGTCGCCTTTAGTGTTGCGAATTTCGGGTTGTTACCAAGCTGGATCCCCATACACGATAACGAACCCAAACACAAAAAGTTCGGGAAGAATGGTTACTATTTCATGTTGCAAATAATTTAGGCCATCCTCTATAGTCATCAGATCCAAACCCCCATTGAAAATTTATGGGCATATCTTGAGAAGAGTACGCCGAAGAATCATTTCGAATAAGGAAGATTTGAAATAAATTATCAGAAAAGGGGAAAAAAAATCCTTCAAAAAGCCAGCAAAAATCCTCCTCGCATCTATTGCTAGACGATTAAAAGCAGTGATAAAATCTAAAGGACTGCAGACAAAAACCATAACTTACTTAGTTTTTGTAGGTACCTGTTCACATTAACGCATAAAAATTGGATGTTTTTCCGTTTTAGTGAATTCTCTTTGCATTTTGATATAATTAATTGTTTACAGGTTGTTGCAACTCTGCATGAATAATTATTCATTACAAGTCAATAATATATTTCAAATGAAGTCTTTCCTGTATCATGGGAGTCTAATTTCGTTTGACTCACGTTGTGTATTTTTCGGACGAGAAGTTTTCACAGCTTTTAAAATCAGACTCATTGGATATTGAAACATTTAAAGAACGTTGGCAGAACAGCTGTACCGCTTCAAGCGAAACTTTGTAAATATTCAAGATTTGTGCGGGATAAGTGCAAAGTCTCCCTCTCCCTCCTCCCATGATGTCTGGCACAAAATGAGTGGACTAGTCATCATAGAACCGATAGCAAACTAAATCTATCTTCTTGATGAAGACCAAGAAGATGTGAAGCTTAAATCGCTGAACATAAATATTGTTCCCCCGAAACAATTCAAGTTTTCCCCAAAATTTAAATATTCTATTCTAAATTAAATAAGGATTTATAACTTCTACCAACCCCTTAAGAATTTATTTAACTTCCAGTTAAAACATTGGGGATTTAGAAATTTATGCGTTAAAAAAAAAAAAAAACTTATTACTCGCACTTAATCGCAGATTTAAAATTAAAGATTCAGAAATCCGTTGTGCAAGGCAGATTCTTCATTCTATACGAAGGGGGGCAGAAAGCGGAACATTTAAAATTTTCGCGTACGAAACATTAAATCATCAAAATAATATCTCCAACCTTTAATATAAAAAAAGGCCACTTACTTTTCAAAATGAGACTTCTGCTAAAGACACAAGCAGCGTTTATTTCAGATAAAACTCAAGCCCATCAGGCACCAATAGGTCAAATTCACAGGTAAAAATTATCCACACGCCAAGAAAGAAAAGGAGAACTCTACACTTCAACCGGTCAGGGAGAATTCTACTACTTTATACTCGCAGTTGCCTTTTTCATTTTTATTTTTACTCTTGAACTTCGGTTTCACTCATTGGCTGGAGAGCAGTGACGTCACAGCACTTCAACAGATGGAAGCTTTGAAATTCAAATAGCACTCGATGCTGATTTTCATGAAGTAATACGATTGTGTGCAAAATTAATTTCAATTTCATTTTTCTAGAAATAGAGTTCTTACGCGAGGGAATAAAACCAGTTTTTAAATTCAATCAATGCTTATGTGTACATTGCATTGTTAAATTTTTAAGTAAAATTTTGATTATCTCATTCTATTGTTCTAATTTTATAATTATTCTACAGGAAAATTTAATATTTTATCATGTTATTGTTTGAGATTCTGTTTAATTATTCATAAGTTTATTAGTTAGTTTAGTTATTCATGCATAATATAATTTTTATTCCCATTTTTTAAAAGAAATCCTTTTATCTCCCAAATGGCACAATGAGCAAGGAGATAAACTTTAATGGAATTTTGATTCGGTAAGAAAAGTAATCATCTACCGATATCATAAGAGACATATATACATATTAATAGGATCTGACACACGCATAACGTCCTTGCATTTTTTGGTAAAAATGCCCATCTGATTTGTTATTCTAATCTGGATGCAGATCCTTGTTTTTATAGTCAAGAATCCACTTTTCCCCTCAAGTCCCTGCATTCTTCTAAATTAAAGAGACAGTGAGCATTGAAATAAGCAAAAATAAATTAATTAATAAATAACAAAATTAACTGCTCTTTTACTGATCATCAAGATCATTTTATTGATCATAAGCTTATATTCGATTAAAATACCATTATAAAATTTATCGGTTTAATAAAAAGTCAATTAGGAATAAATATATTTTTAAAGAGAGTCAATTAGGAATAAATATATTTTTAAAGAGAGTCAATTAGGAATAAATATATTTTTAAAACTATTACACAAAACTATGTTCTGATCCGATTAAAATAACCTTCAAATGTTCCAGGTGTCTTAATTTTTGAGAAAATCTCAAAAAATTGATAAAGGGAGACATTCTTTAAAATCAAAATAAACAATTTTTGTTTCGAGTTCTTTTAGATAATTAAAAGCCAATTTATTTCGAGAAACACAAAATTCTTTAAAAATTTCAGTGTGTTCATAAATATATATTTTTTAAAATTGAAAATTCATACGCAGTTTTGTTCCAAATAATTTTGTATGGTATAATAGGAAAAAAAAATAATGGAAAAAATGAAATCGTCTTGAATGTTTTGTTGTAAATGTAATGTAATGTTTTGAAATATTTTATTTTAAGAAGATTCAAACGAAACCAACTTGGACGTTTTTACTACAGAATATCTTAATTATCAGGCATTTAATTTCCTCATGGTAGCTTCCTGTTTTTCTTGTTCACAAGGGTTTTCTTACATATTCAGCATAATTCGTTTTAATATTTTTTTATGAAAATATTGACTAAACATTAAGGTATTTCGTCTAAGGTAAGTTGCTTTCATCTATTTACTGTAAATAATTTTTAGGCAACTTGACATTTACAGGCTGGATATAATTTGTAAATCCTTTCATGTAACACAGAAGTTCAAAAATTGCTCAAATCGACTGGACATAGATTTGCCAAATTTATCTTTTCTTTATTTCTTGGTTAGTATGTATTGTAAAAGGTTAAAAAAATTAATTGCATTTTTTAATTAAAAATGAATTGAAATGCTAATGATTTTCATTAATAGCTTCAGAACGTATTATCGCATTAAAACTATTCTTTAATAACTTTAATACACAAGCAAAAAAAATCAGTGTTGAACAATCTTATTTCCTTAAATAATAACAAATTTTGAGAAATATGATTAATGTCTAAAACGATATAATGCCACGATATTCCAGATTTGAAGTTTCAATCTGCTATTAAATATTTAACACACATTTTATCTGGAAAGACAAAATTAAAACATTATTCAGAGTTTTACTATTTAGACGTCATGATTTTCGATATTTCTTTCTTGAGAAGAAAAATAAAATCCCGCATTTTTTTGTTTAGTTTGATTGTTATATATATTAAATTAGTTAAGCAATGTTAAATTATATGGTCAATTTCGGAATGATGTCTTTTGAAACGGAATTTCCAAGAGAGTAGAATCAGTATTCATTAATAATTTCAGTTTTAATTATCATCGGATGATTTCCCTTTTAAAAATAAAATATCTTTTTATTTCACTATAATTTCTAAGTAGTTAGAATTCATCTATAATATACAGTCTGACTGTCTGCGGTACCCAACAAGAAGTCATCGGCTTTGGAGCCGGAGTATACATCTTCGAATCCCGATTTCTCCATAGATCTGCCATATATGTAATCCTAGTATAATTTAATTCTGATTGCATTGTTTAGCATACTCCCATTGATATGGCACAAAAGTTCTGACGACGAATGTTTTCTAAGGTGTCATCCTCATAATCTGATCAAGGTTTGAAGCTACGAATTTGTCACCTAATAGCATTCTTGGATTTTTTTTCCAAAAGGGGTGTCAACTTAATAGATGGACTAAATAACGTTTCAAATTCAAACATTGAAAATTCAAGTCGCTCTTTGGTTGGGTTTTAGTTGTAGAATGCCCCGTTTTAAAGCCACACGAGGGCTATTTTGGGATGAACTTTGAAATTTGAACCGCTCGAATGACTCGAATTTTAAAGCTCACTAGATCAGCTTCCAGGAAGTTCTTTGGTGGAATCAGGTCTCGAACTTGGAACCCACTGGTCGTGAAGCAGCAAACTTACCACTACCCCATCGTGTTCCCTCATGAAGCTACACTGTGTTCATAGAATAATTGACATTAGAATTGTCATAGAATAATTGATAGTAAGTTCTCCAAATCTTTTACCATTTGGTTCTACTCATATTTACAGAGACGACTAATTAATTTTTTAGAGTGAATATGACTTTATTATTTGTATATGATCAACTTTTCATTCATTTATTCTTGTTGCACAATAACCTATTAAAACAGAAAGAGACATTACGTTTGAGATTCTAAAACATGCATGCCTTCATTCAAATGTTTATGTAGAAATTCGGCGAAAAAGACTTGTCTAAAAGGAAGTAGAGATGCAACAATAAAACTGTAAAAAAAAAATTGAAGGCTTTCGAGAATTTTTGAACATTAATTTTTACTTTCTGACATATGAAATATAAAAAAATTATGGTAATCGTCAAAAATTTTGAACTTGACACTTCTCTGAGCTTGAAATCTTCATTTTCGGTATTATGTCTGTCTGTCTGTTTTCCATTTGTGACAAAGATAACTCAAAAAACGCTTTGTACCAGACAGATTTAATTTGGTATATTGTCTTTACACCAAATTTCCTGGGTTTCTGTCCCACTTGGTGCGAAAACCGCCCACAGCGAAGTCACTGTTCGAATAACTAGGGATATTTTAGGACGGACCTCGTAATTTTGAACACGGTCAGACGACGAGGACCGATACCTGAGCTGGCAACCCTCCTCTCCAAACTTTCGCGCCACACCAGAACATTTCACCCTAATGGTTTTAGAGCGCACCATACCTGCTTACACGATAGTTCCAAGGTGGAATCGTGTCACGAACATGATACCCTATGGTTCCAAAGCCGAGTCCTTACCTCCAGGCTACCTCGGTCCTTTGGATAGCGTAACTAAATTAATTAATTCCAAGAAAATAATTTAACTCTCACTTTTCTTTTTCAATTAAAAATTTTTAATCAAATTTTTTTCAAAATATACAACAGAAACTTTTTATTATCCAACATATTAATAAAGAAAATCAATTTAAAAAAGTAATCAGATATTCCTTACGGGCCTCCTTACCACCCAATTTTTTTCCTATGATTTCGAGAAAATCTGCTTTGTTTTGCTGCGGTGAAAGTTCAGAAATGTATAATTTCTAAAAAATATTTTTCCTGTTCAGAAATATAAAATTTAAAAATTTCCAGTTTTTTTTAATAATATTTCTTTCCATTCAATTTTCAATATTTGCTGACCAAATATTTTATGAACAGTCTTTTTAATAAATTTAATGGAACTAGGCATACAATTTTGGATATATAAATAAGTTTAAAAAAAAAGATGTTTACTCAAAAAATGTTGCGATTTTTGTTTTGGAAAATATCCGTTTTTTTCCGCTTCCGCTATTTTAAAAAACTTTTATAATTAATATTTTTAAAAATCGGTGACTAATTCTCTTACGTTGATATTTCTGAGTTTACTGAATTAATTTGAAACAGTTGAAATACAATAATTTTAGTTTATAGCATTTTGTAATAAACATTGTTTCTGAAAGAGCAAACTGAGAAAAACTGGTTTAAAGATTTAAACACAGCAATTTTACAATTGAGCCAGCTTATATTAAATCAAGCCTTAATCAAACTTGGTATGTGATTTTATGACTTCAATTGCAGTTCTGTGTCCAATTTTGATTTTAATCAGTTAGGAAGAAAATATCTAAAACCCAAATTCGATTTTCGGATACTATTAACCGCATGCATGAGATAAATCACCAAAAATCTCGCCAAAAGATGTTTAATTTACGTCAAAGATTAATATTTCCTAGCTATTGTATTCTAATGCTATCCAAGGCGTGCTTTGCCTTAACCAAGGTGGAAGATGTTTTGCGGGGTTGGAGAATATCACCTTTTCTTGAAAATATACTAGACAGTTTTGTGGAGACTCTTCCTTTTTGATTTTTTTTTGATATGGTCAATCTAAAGTACATTTTTATTATTTTTAATTTAATAAAAAATATTCTTTTTCTAACTGATGTTCATAGATTGTAACTCTTCGAAAAGAAATTAACTCTAATTAGAACTCTGTTTTCTAACACACACACACACACACACACACACACATATATATATATATATTTGAATGAAATTCACATAAAGAAAGTCTTGTTTGTCAGCAAATTAGTAAAAATATTAAGTTAATATAAGCAAAAAGAATAGAAAAAACGGAAAAGAAACGATGAATCCTTCCTGAAGTTCTAATTTGGTTAAGTTTATCTGTGTTTTAGTAGTAGCAGCATGAGCGCTCTCTAAATAATTTTTTAATTGAAATTTCAGAGTGTTTGTATTTTTGATTCATTTCTTGTTTGTTAGGGTTTTCGAGAACAATTGAACTCGATAACTACAAAACGCAAGGAGCTGGGTAGATAAAATTTGTTATACAGGTTCAGCATCTAAAATATTTTGAGTATTTATCATATTTTGAAACAAATCTGTTAAACGCTTAACCATCTTTCGTGTCTGTACTACGTCGTTTTGTATTTTTCTTTGCATAAACGCTCTAACTCATCAACGTAAGGACTTAAATCAAGGAAATTCAGTACGTTGTGAATACAGCAGTCATTCTACGTGAATCATCCGGCGATAAAGAAAAAATTGTCACAAATAAACATTCTGCGATCAATTCAGCAAAATTTCTATATTCACGAAAAAGATCCCTATTTTGTAATTATTGTTCACCAGTGATATGCAAAGTATATGTCATGTTTCCGTCATTTTATTTCGATATATTAGATAAAACTTTTAATGAAGGGTAGGTGAGAAAGTTTCGGGTATGCCACTTCCACAGAATTATATTCTGTAAGTGACATTATATGAACCGATGATTAAAAATTTTAAATTGCCAAAAGAACAGACTGTCCTCAACGCTTACAATGAATGCCAAGTAAATAAGCATAGTGGCAATGAAAGTTTATTATTTTTTTTGGCTTTATATTTTTTGCTCAGGCAAAATTTGTAAAAATAATTTTTTTTAATATAGTAATGAGAAAATAATATTTGATTCAAGAGACGCATGATGAATAGCATTTGAATGTGAAATTAAAAAAAAATTGGCAACATTTTGAAATTACTGATTGCGCTTAAAGTGTAGGGTTTTACAGGCATTACAGAAAAGTTAATCTAATAGGAAAAACTTCTCCTGGGAATGAATTAAAATGTTCCATGCCAGCATAATATTGCTTTGCTATTTAAATTATGCCCAAATGTAAATGTGTTGCCATTGAAAAATTTTAAGGTTCTCATTTTAGAAACGGTTTCTTTTATTGAAAATGATCTTTTAGTGATAAATATATGTGCAAAATGTGTAGAAGCCCTTATATTTTTATGATGGAAAAACAGTTTGGGTCAATAACTGTATTATTTTTTAGATGTGCATAAAAGCTTAAAATTTAATTTCAACATTAGAAAGAAAAGATCGTGTTAGTTGAGAATTTCGAAATGAATAGACCTAGAAAAATGAAATTTAGTTTCCTCGATTTACTTTTAATTTAGATATAAAAATGGACGAGGGACATAGCTGCTGCCCTTGGTGCTTATTTCAATATATAGACAGTCCCGTGTGAAATTTTTAATTCCAAAGTTTTTAAAAGTACTTTAATTCCTTTCGAATGATGTCCTTTTTTATAATTGTATGTTGAACGATACCAGAATAAAGCTGGATGGATTTTTTTTCTGCGACAGCACATCCGATCCATCAATAAAACATTGAAATCTTACATTTTTTTAAAAAATATTTAAATCAGAAGTTATGTTCTACCATTATGTATTTATTAACTATATAAGAACTATTATCGCCCACTAATTGTTTTAAAAAACATGAAATATAAGATTCTACTTTAGGAAGCTTGATATTCCTTAATCAATAAAACGGTAGAAAATGGTAATAAATTGTAAATGCAATTATCATTTATGTATTATAATGCAACTTAAGGATAATTTGAAAAATGATATTCGAAATCATGCATTATGTTCGAAAGAATTGACGTCATGCATCACGTTTATTGACTGTGTCATCAGAAAAAAATATGTTAGAAAAGGCAAGAATGGTTATTTTTCAAGAATTCGCATACGCATCGAAGTGAAAGTCTCAAAATGCTGCAATCTGTTTTTCTAAAATGATTCCTGACATAAGCAATACATCATGGAGCAATTTGACCAATAGCTGCTACGTAATTTAAAAAAAAATATCAGTTATTCTAAAAATGTGGAGTCCGCTTGAATAAAAAAAAAAGATAAGAAAATCGAATGTTTGTTACAGTCAGTCCCAAAATTGGAATGGAAATATTCTTGGAAAAGAGAAAAAAAGATATCGCATTTAAAAATAGATAAATGTCTAAAAATAAAACAGGGTAACCACAAATTATTCCTCTGATTAAAAAAATTCATAAACATAATTTAAAAAACGTATTGAGGCTATTTATAACAATTGATATCTTAGTTCAAAGTTTTTAGCTACTATATCACTTAGTGTAAAAGTGAATGTTGTAATATCATTAGAGAAATTGTCAACTTTCATGCTGAAGAATTAAGAGTATAAATTTTTCAAACATTCAGATCTCTTTATCCAGAGTTTAATTTACAAACTAATGAATGAATAGGGAACTATTTAAAAAAGCGGAATAAATTAGGGGCAATATTCCTAATAGCATCATTTTTTCACCAATTTAATATTTTTATGTCATCGTTTATAGCATGAAAAAATTTTCAACATACACCAGCAAGATTCACTGTTTGCTCTAACCTTAACAACATTGCTTTTTTTTACAGTCGGGTGTAATTTTCTGAAGTTCAGTTTTTTAAAAGTTGCACGCTAGTCAGGCATGATAATTACATTCTTTGAACTGCGAATTATATATATAATTTAGATTTTTATTCCACAGATTAAAAAATATCCATAACTTTTCATAAAAATTATTTAAAATTCCTTAATGCAAAATTTATTTATAAGAGAGAAATTAGTAATCATACAATAAAATTATGAAAACAATTGAATTTTTTTTAAAGTTTTCATTCTTTTACGCTCATATATATTGATTTCCAACAACAACTATTTGAAGATGTAGAATATTCAATTTAAAAAGTTTAGGAGAATTTTAAATATCAGGATATTCTTAGATCACATTGAATTAAAATCAAAATTTTTGAGCACAAAACAATAGCAAGGAACCTTAATTTACAGCAAATTTATCTTAGACAAAGAAATTTATACTATCATGAATTTTAAAGTATTTTATTAAGGAAAATTCATCAGACATTTCCAATAGCTTTTCTACAACTTCATAATGAATAAAGTATTATTTGCGTAATAAATAAACATTTATCGAGTTTTCCTTAAAGAATTTAGAAATAACTCGCATATTTAATTCATATGCATAGAAAAGTTTATTCATACTGGTTTGTATACAAATCAGTGTACAAAACAAGAATATCTAACACATTTAAGACAGAGACAAAGAACAATCATACCCTGTAAAGAATGTCCAATTTTTTTTAAAAAAATCTCCTTATGTTAAAGATTTTAGAAAATTCTTGCGCCATAATATCACGAATGATCAAGTTTTTTTAAAAACATAAATGATTGAAAATGCAATGAAAATTGTACAGAAAAAATACATATGGCCTACAACAGCTACGAAATATTAACCACTAGCGTGAATTTGGCATTCTTACTGGACTATCGGATCATTCTTGGCTAAGTTTTTGGTGATTAATCTCCGAGGTACGGATAATAGTATCTGAAAATAGAATTTCTGTTTTATATAAGTTTTTTCCAACCGACTGAAACAAAACTTTGGCGCAAAATACACTTGTCGTCACAAAATCCCATACCAAATTTGATATATTTAAGTAGTATTTTTGAGTTATCGCGTTTACCTACTTCTGATATGTACATACAGACAGATGGAAACCCGTTGTTGGATTTGGCTCAAACGTTTGCCGGGAATCTAGTTTATAAAACTTGAACCTGTGAACGGAATTTTATCTCTCTTCGTTTTATAGTTATCGTGTTAACTTATTTTTGAATAACCAGACAGACGGACTTTTCCTGAAGGGATTTGACGCAAAATTTGAAAGAAATCAATAAATACGATTCAAATACCGTATACCAAATTTCATTCATTTAACTCAAAGCGTTTTTGAGTTTATCGCAGACAGACATATAGACAAACATTTTCCTTTTTTTTTTTTTTTTTTTTTTTTTTTCGGGGAAATTTTTAAATTTTGGGGTTCGGCAAAAACATGAATTCGAATTTTTTTTTTTTGACTATTACAATGCTTTCGCTATTTTCGATATACATGAAAATAAAAATATTTTTGAAAACTTTGCTAAAATTACGGGAAGGCATTTCATTTCGATTAAATTTCTGTCAGAAAGAGAATTTAAAAATTAATAAAAATCCTTTTCATCCCAAAAAATATTATCATACATTTTCAGCGAAAAATACTAAAATCTCATTTAAATTTTAAAAATTAAAATTTTGAACATATCATTTCCAGATGCATATTCTGAACTTTCTAAACATATTTGTGTCAAATTCTATGGATGTAAGTTTATAGGTATTTATAGGTATAGGTTTATAGGTATAGTAAATAATTCTGAAACAGTGGTTTTCTATGGCATTCGTTAGACGTTTCTCACCTGATAAACTATTGAAGATAAGAAAGGTTTCTTTTACTTTCTCACACTCCATATCTGTAGATTTCTATCAAATTTTGAACAGAATTCGTTCAGAATAAGTTTGTGCGTCTGACTCTTCGAATATAAGTTCACACGATAACTACAAAACGAAGGGAGATTGAAGAATAAATTCGATAACATAAATTTAACATCTATAGAATAGACACCAATCAAATGTTGAGACAAATCTAGCAAGAGGTTGATCGTCTGTCGGTCTGCGCTTTCAGAAAAATATAAACGCAGTAACTTAAATATATCAAATCTGATATGTGATTTTGTGACTATAAATATATTTTTATGTCGAATTTTTAGTTCAGCCGGTTGGGAAAATCTAGTCTAAAACATGCATTTGGTTTTTTGAACTATTAACTGCATGCATGGTTTTTATTGACAAGATAAATTGCTATTGACATGGTCATTAAAAATGCTAAATTCACGCTAAAGGTTAATACTTGGTATTTACACCAATGCCATGTAAAGTCATGTAATTCTTGAACTGCCGAAGGTCCATAATTTTTTGTCGGGAGCTCGTGATAAATAACACATTCATTAAAGAATATGGGAGAAAAGTTTGGAGAGACCATTTATTGCTTGTTTGATATAAAGACTTTTCTTTGCATATTTATGTCATTTGCGTTTTACGGCTAGACTGACTAAATTTTTCTTTTTTATACCTATCAATAAGAACAAATTATTGGATTTATAATAAATCCAAGATTTTTGTTTAATAAAGTACATTACGATTCAAAAATAAGTCACTTTTTTTTATACGATGAAGCATTTCAGAAATCTTGTTTCTATGTGTTGTTGCTTCGAATACTTTAAGAAAATTTTTTATTAATTGCTTAAAAAATGTTTTTTTAAAAAATATTTTAAGACTTTCATTTATAATTTATTATCTCAACGTTCTAAAATCTTGAATTCAATTTTTTTTCCAAAATTCATTGCAAAATTACATCGCTTGATACTGATAAAAACGAAATAAAATGAATCGACTGAATGAAAATTAGTTCTGAAATTATTAAAAGAGTATATAACTATCGAGAATACACAAATGTTCCAAAATTTTAAAACTTTTACATTTAAAAAATTAGAATGAAATGCATTTCAAAATTCTTTTTTTTAAACATCACGCAATTCAAATTAAAAAATCATGATCAGAGATTAAGCATCTATTGAGTTGCTTAAGTTTTCTACTTAATCCTAGCTTGATTGATTGAACGATTTGATTTGTTGGGGGTAAAAGCATCTCTTTGAACTAGGAAAAAATTATACGCTGTATTTGGAGTTAAATTAAATGTGCACAAAGAAGTGCAACCTCTCTTTCTATCTCTACTTTTACTTAAAAACAAATCGTATGTTTTCGGTACTAACTTATGAATGAGTTTTTAGGAGAACACGTGATACCCAAAATTTGGTTTTATGCCTGAAAAATAAATAAGGAAACCTTTGACTTCTTTGTGCAAATATTTTGAAATTATATAAAAATTTGCACCAGCGTTTCCGCAGCGAATATAGGTATTTTTGAAAAGAATGAAGTGATTAAAATTTATGGCCGCATAAACTTTAGTTCTTTCTGTTTGTTCTAGAGTTAAGGCCAATTACAAGGACATATTCACGATTTTTCCTTCATTACTTTCAGGCTCGTGAATAGGGAAGTTTATGAATATTTTTATTCAAAAATAATGCAGACATTATATTTCGGACGATATTGCTGCCATATCAATACCATTAAAAAGCAGGGCATATTTAAAAAATAAATTTATGATGTGTTTTGGCACTCGCTGCTAAAACTCAATTTCCTGAAATTCAGGAAATTTGGGTTAATTATGATAGCATTTTTTTTTCCTGATTCACAGAGAAAAACGTTTATAATAGTTTAGGTGAAGTTTCAAGTGTCTTTGGTTATATTTGAGGCGACTGTGGACTGGAATTCAAGATTTTCTTTTCACTTTCTAAAATCTGGAATATCGAGATTTGTGAATTGGAGTTTTGTCATGATTTTCACATATCATTGTAGGACAAGGTTATAAATCAGAAACGATATAATTTTTTTTAGATTATACAATAGACAAGTTTAATTTGAAATTATCATTACGTTCCTCTTTATTCATTATTACATTTTTCTTTCCTAGAAGTTGCGTTCCTTCTTCTAATCAATGAAATCATCGAAAAATTCTAATTTATTGCGCATTTTTTCCCATCTTTTTTTCATGCACATAGTTACATTTTTATGAAATTAGGGACGAATGGAGATGAAATTTCCATTTCGTTTAGTTTAGTTATGTTAACGTCCCGTTTTAAAGCAACACTAGGTCTATTTTGATGCGAAACTAGTAATTTTGAACTGCTGGTCCCATGACGGGGACGACACCTGAGCTGGTCGCCCTCTCCAAGCTTCCACACCACACCAGTGAGGACATTTCTTTTTCTGGCAAAGAAATATATGTACTTTCACTTTCCAACTTCAGCGATAGTATATTTTTAAAAATATTTATGCTAATAATATGATGAAATGCTTATATTGACTTTGATTTATAATTCTGCTTCCTCCTACCGGAATGTTTCACAGGTATAGTTATCGGAAAATTGAAACAGTTATCACTTAGACAGTTAGTATTATGTTCTATTTCTTAAAAGGATAAAATTTTGAAATCATTTATATAAATTGCTCTAATAAAAAATATAATTTTTGGCATAAAATAAAAAGGACAGTTCAAATAGGACAAAAAGAAAAAAATCAAATTGTGAATGAGGCTTTTGCAACCATCAATTGATTTATTTATCATCCTAAGACTGAGAAGTTATGGAACGGCATTTGAAAGTTTGTAGAATTTTGGAATCGCTACATTTTCTAATCTTTTATGCTTATTATTTTCTGTGATCAATAAAAATTGCTGTCACATAAATAACAAGTAACAAATTTTCTTTTCTTCCATTTTCTTTTCGCAGATATATCAAAATAAATAATTAAACAAAATGAATGTTTTCTATCATTTTACTAATACCTATTCTAGAAAGTAAGTCTGAAATGAATAAAATCCATTTTATCAGTTATTTTAACCCTCTATGGTTGTTTATCTTAACTCAGAATACTCTAAATACCCTTTAGATACTCAGAAGCGAGATATACCCATCATAGTGATATTATTCAAGAAAAATGAATTACTTCTACAGGTGAGGGCTCGTACTGTGCAGTCAGTCTAACGCGATAGTCCAGAAAGTGATTTAAATAAACATTTGCTTCATTCTACATGTTTAAGCAACTGGTTTTTAAAATAACTATAAATTGTATAAATTGTAGCTCACTCTAGTGACACCCAAAGATTCACCGTCTTCATAACATCTAATTATTTTCAAATCTTACATTAATTTCCTTTCCAAATTTTTATTACGAAAAAGTTTTGAGCAATAAGTTTTTTTTAATCAGAATTTTGCATCCTGTTTCATTTACACTTTCTGTGATATATTAAATGAAACAAGCTTTTCTACAATTTACAAAAGAAATAAAAAAAGTCATCGACGCGGATTACCGAAAACACGAAGTAACTAACAAAAACCTTAAGAAATGAATGAATAACATGTCTCGAGTGACATAATCGTGAGATGAAAAAACGGTGTTACGTAGGACGAGTAGATAAGTGAAAATGCCACGTACTCCCATCTTGGTGTATCGTAGTCCGAAATAAGGTCAGCCCTTGAACTTAAAGCAGGAGAGGAACTCTAAGTCACATTTCTATCTCACCTGTAACAGTGAGATTAATTTTTTTCTCCTTTGATGTCAGGGTTGCCACTGCCCTGTAGGCTGCCTTTCAATTTCGAAGTGTTTGTTTTCATTGTAGTCTTACGTTGTTTCGGTAAGATATTTAGGTTAGTAGTTTAATTTCTGAAGCGAATT
>JAPMOR010008933.1:89570-162536 GCA_026543865.1 Argiope aurantia
TTATGCCTTATTTTCTCTTCTCTTTACACATTAAAGAATTACAAAGAACTGAAAGTAAAGTAAACTTGACTCATTATATTTTTTGAAAGATTATTATAAAATATCTTAATTTACGTATTTAGTTGACAACAATTGAAAATTTTATTACTTTGAGATATTTTAGAAAATTTCGAATTGGTAACGATTGTGTTTCTAGGTTTTAAGAAAAGCATTTATTTTATTTTGTCACGCTTTTCATGTTAATTATAAATTATATTTTCTAAATTTTTTTAGCTCAGTTTTTTTTTATAAATCCTCTATGAATTCGTTTACTTTTTCTCCCCTTCTTTCTTATCTATTTTTATGCGAGAAAAATTTGGAAAGTCATTCTTTACCCAAAGTGTATAAATTTTTATTGGAATTCGATGATGACATATTTATTAGAGAGTATGCGAGAAAGATTTGGGGAGACCACACCCACCGGTTTCATAGTCGGTATAAATTTTTACATAGTATTCTCCTAACTATTGCTACTCATTGTCTGCTATAAAGGTAATTTTATTTAAAAGACAGCTCAAGTTTATCTATCAGAATCATTATCCTGTTTAGATATCCCTTCATAGTTATTTTTATTTTAGGATTTCGAAATAAATATTCGTATCTTTTATTTAAGTATATTTATTTTTATTCTTATATTAGCCGTCTTTAGCTCCTAGTGATTATCAACTTCAAAAATTTGAATTAAATCGTTTGTATATACAGTTCTGACTGAAACATGCTTTCTCAGAATCACTCAGGATCCTGACAGACATTAATTCTCCGTATTTTAGATGTCTTATACTGTTCTTTAATTGCGCTGTCTACTTCCCTAATTTTCAACTATTTCTTCGAAATCTGAATCTTTGCAACATTAATTGATTCAATTTCCACAAGCCTTACAATTTGCCAGCTGTATCGAAATATATTCATCAGAAAAGAAAGTAAGCATAATTATTCAGCATTGCAATTTAATTATATAATCAAATATATTTCACAGTTTTCTTAGTACTTCAAATAAATTTGTTCAATAAAAAAAATTCCGTTTACTGAAGTAACAAAGCTAAAAAGAGACACTATATATTCCTATACTTCAAATTATGTAGCAGAAAGAGCAGCACTGCTCTTAAAAACGCGCCAACTTAACAACTTCCCTCATCACTTACTTCTGAAGTTTAACGATAATGGCCAAACAATTAAAAAGTTCAAAAATTCTATAAGCTATATGTTTTTAATGTACCTATTCGACATGCAAAAATAAGATAAATCCTCACAACTGTTTATCATCAAGGAAAGAAAAACATACTATGAAATATTTATGACAACAATGAAAACGAATTGAGTTTATGAAAATGAAACATACTGTTGTAAAATCTATTAAATTTTTTAAAAATTATTTAAATTAAGGATACTTATGTAAAGCTTATGTATTATTGACACGATAAGTATTAAATGCTATTAGTACATTAAAACGGGGCAAAACTTTTGTGCTATAATATTCTCAGAAGTTATAATTGGAGATATTACAAATTTAGCCTAATTTCGATTAATTGAAATTTAAAATTTGCTCTGTAGTACACATTCTCATTCCCTACAGAGGTTTTTTTTTTACCTTGTTTGATAATTCTAAAGCCAATAGTTTGCGTTTTAGAATGCAGAGATGAAGAGGACATTTAGAGGGAATGCTGAAACATCCAATCGTTTATGTTACTGTAAAGATAAAAATTAAGTCAAATGTTTCTAATTATTTCCTTAACTTTTTTCTCAATAAAGCTAGATGCATATATTAAACTATAATAGTTATATTTTGAATAAAGAATATATATTGTATATTCTTGTTTTTTTGGAGCTAAAATTTTTCAATCAAAACGAGAAATAAGTAAAATAAATTTTGTTTACCCTTTGAAATTTTTTCGGTTGTCTTGTAATGCAGAATGAATACAGTTTTTTTTTAAATAAAAGGTAACTAAAACTTATTTGTATTACATATAAAATCATAATATTTTGCATCAGCATGTCTTTCATGTAAATTGGTTCCTTTTATTGCCTTTCATGAAAAGGGGTTCCTTTAAATTCAAGTGTTTTTCACTTTTTTACCACTCTTTACCAGTGTTTTTCACTTCTTCTTTTCTTCCTTATCGCTAATAGACTTTTGTCCTTTTGGTAGAAATTCATATGACAACTTTACCTATTGTTTTTAAGAAATATTTTTGTCATTTGGTCATTCATCACAGAAAATAACATAGGCATTTTTTTTAAAACTCACACAATTCCTGCGTTTGAATTTTGGTCTTCAGATTTAAGAATGAATACATAAGCCGCACAATGCAATGAGCTTTACAAAAACGGTTGATATTTAAATTTTGCCTTTCATCACTGATAGATGCTTGCAATTTTATCGTATATTCAATAAAAGACAATTCTTCTCTTTCTAGAAATATTTTTTTAAAAAAATTGAAAAATGAGCACAATGCATAAAAGATGATAAAGTAGCTGTCAGAGTCCCATTATTCAAATTCTTTACATTGCATTTTGCAATGCTTTCAATTAGATAAGTTATCAAAATTATCGAAGAAAAGTTGCGTCCCACGTGTGAAGGCAATTCTTCGTACTGATCAATATTTTTCTGGGAAGTTTGCAATAATATACACTTACATAAAAACATAATATAACTACATAACTACTTACATAATATGCGGGGTATTTATATGCTTATTCTGTGCATAGTAACACAATACGGAAAAGAGCGGGATAGTAAAATTGCGTACGAGTTTTCTGTATGTTAATATTGTAGATATATATCAATTTTGCGGTGAAATCCGACGATGGGTGGAGTGCTCCGTACTTTTCACTAAATGCCTGAATGAATCGAAACACAAAACCCTCCATACTGAGAAGGTATACGAAAACACTGATGTGCAGAACGTTGCTGTTGATTGTTGTTCTCGAATGTCCTTCAAAGTGTGAACATTAGAAACGAGTGGGAGTAGTCTCCCGAGAACTTTCTCACATGTTTTCTAATAAAGGTGTTATCCCAGAGAAAGCTTTGGATGGCATTGGTCATACAATAGTCATGAAATATTTATCTTTGGCATGAATTCGGCATTTTTACTGAATCTGTCATATGATTTTAATTTAGTAATAATTTTATTGGTTTATTTAAATAAATAAGGACATTAGTTAATGTTTTTAAAATAGATGAGTATGTTAAATGTCAATTTTTTTACGAAAATATGTTTTTATTCACTATTCTAATGTTTGTACAGTTTTCTTTATATAACCACTTGAATTTTATTTGTAAGTTCATTTATTGGGAAGTTAGACTCATTTTCATATTTGCATTTACATCTGTTTGAATGCTGTTTCGCATCTTTAAATGCTATTTTCTTAAATTCTGATGTTTGATAAAAGTTTTCTTTCAAAAAGTCACATAAATTAAAACATAATGGATATTTTTTGTTCAAATTTGATATAATAATTTCTTAATATGTTTTGCAGTTCCTGAACTAGGAAATAAATAATCTATACGTTTAGAAATATTCTATAGTTATTCTAATGCGTCTCTAGAATTCCCTTGAGGACTTTGTTGTTGTTTAAAGCATTCTATAAAAAAATAGTAAAATAAATTTCGTAACATAACAAAAAAATATGAACACGTTAAATGTGATTTGCATTGTTTATCTTGAACCTCCATTGTAGATATAATACAGTAAATACAGTAAACTGTTTATATATTAAAAATAATTACTGCCATTGCAATTATTATTTTATTGAAATAATTATAAAGGATTATTAGTATTTGTTGATTTATTAGAATTTATTATACCCCGTTAATAGATTACGCTTTATTCATTTAAACTCTTAATGTTAAAAATAAATACTATAGTTTTTGGATAACATAAAGGTAAAGGAGCGATTCGAAATCTATATTCTGGAACTCGTTACACGATAGTGTTTTAGAATTAAATCATTGGTCTTTATAATATTTTTGGAATTTATTCCTATTTACAGCGCACGCATCAATTTTACATGCGCGTTTTAAAAATGCGCTTGTTATCATCGCAAAATGCTTAAAAATCTTTTGAAAAATGTATCAAAATGACAGAAAAATTGCCACAGAAAGGAAATTGGTATCATTAAGATAATTTTGTTTTGTATTTTTACGTGGCATAAAGATTCTCTTTTGACTATAGTCTTCAAATTTATTGAGAGAAAGGCAAAATTGAGAAATTTTTTCTTCTAGATCATTTACAATCCAAAAAATAACTACCCCTGCCAACTATCCAAAAAGTCTGGCCTATAGAAAATTCGGATGTCTTTTGGATCATGAACTGCTCATTTGGCGATTGACGGCTCCTTAAAAACTTTTGCATAAAATTACTGTTTTTTCATGTTGTATTCGTTGTTATATAAAGTTTTCTGTAGTTAAACTCTTTTATTATTAGGTACTTGCAGGTATTTTAATCAATGACATCTATTGGTAAACATGAAAAGTATCTGCATAAATGACAATGGTTTTGGGTTTAACCCATTTACTATTACTTTGTTGTTATCATTTTAAAAGTTTTCTTTTTAATATTATTGATTTATTCAGTGTATAAAGACTCCAATCATGGAGCACAAAATTCATTTTCGACATTCATTGCTTTTTTTTTGTTTAATTTGAAGAACTCTGCTGCCGAAAACTTGTGATGATACTGCTCCGTCATATCCCAATCGTCGGTTTTGGTTTCAACGATTTAAGAGTGGTGATTCCGATGTCAATGACAAAGAACGGCCTGGAGGACCAGAAACTCGAAGACCGTCAATTGCAAGACTTATTGGACGAAAATGGGAAAATGTTGTAGAAAAGGATGGAAAATATTTTTATTGATATTGTACCAATTTTTTTTCTATAGATGCCTTTTTAAAGTGGAAAAAAAATGATCAAAATACATGCAAACACCTAATAGTTCGAATTTTCAACCGAATTCTACTAAGTTAGATAAAGCAAACATTTTAATTTAAAATCACTTTATAACATTTCAATCCATAAGACATTTTTAATTCACAAATCAGTTTATTCGTGAGTTAAAATGTCCGAGCATGTTTTGATTACAACATATAGCAAATGTTAAGAAATGGATTATCCAATTACGAAGTGACAGTAAATAAACTGAGACTCAAAAAAGCCTCTTTAAATTAACTTCTGTCACTCGAAATCAAGTAAAACAAATCTATTCCTTGGTTATACAGGCATTAAGAGGCACTTTCTGACCTGACCATGATCTAATGTCCCGCAGGACATTTCGTTTCATGGACATCCACTGTCCCTTTTACCTTGCCCCTTACATAATATTACATCATTCGTGACATCACCCTGGGAATATGGGTCAAGCGATGGCGGGTCACCGTAGCTCGAGTGAAAGTTGCCTTCACACTCGGTCAGTAGGCGAATTTTGACCAGACGACTTCAGATAGAAAAACGGTAAACTTTAATCTGTCTCTTCAATGAAGGTGAAAGTGGGACGCTACCTTCAACTTTTTCTCTTAACAAAGAGCTTCCAGAAAGTTACCCAAATAAATGGTAGTAAATAAAATCGAAATTGGATTGTGAAGAGCTAAATGCATTTTTTTTTAGCGGTTTGTTTCATAAGATATAAACAAGCTAGATTTCTTAATTCGGTGACTCGTAGACGCATCCCCAGAATACTTTACAGAATAAGTAATATTTTTACTGGAGGTTTCCATTTAAGTCCATTTTTTTTGGGGGGGGGGAGGAAGAATACATCTTTTATAGTAAATGTAATAAACTGATAATAATGTATAATTATCGGTGATTATTCACAATCGCAATGTTAATTGGTGATTACAAATACTCATAGGATATTATAAATCATCAGTTTATTACATTTACCATATATATATATATATATATTTCAGTATCGAATCAAAAGGGTGCGTAATGTGTGTATAAATGCATCCAGAAACACCAGTATTTCTCTTTACAGTACTGCTGTATATTCTAAGGCGGTCAAAAATGTTATGTTAAATTTCAAAATTATTTCTATTCTGGAGAATGATCTAATTTTTTTTTCTCTTTTTATGTCTTTGAAAAGGAAGACACTCTGAATAATAATCCGTGATAAATAAGGGTGGCAGTATAGAAGATATAAATACTCGAATCAGTGAAGGCAGGCTTAACACGTTTCTGCGCCTTTTCTTGGTTATAGAAATAATTGTATGAATTCAAATAAATTTCCTTTTGTGTATAGAATTCCATTCACCAGAATATAAATAACTGCTGGTTTAAACTAAATTATCAACAAATACATGAATAGTACATTAGAAAAATGTGCCGAGTTATTTAAAGGAGCACAATGGTTTATATATATATATATATATATATATATATATATATATATATATATATAATAACTTATATAGCAATTAAGAATATAAATTACTCTTATTTGTATAGATTCTGAACATTATAGAAATATAGCTTGAACATTATAGAATCAGAATAACTGATAATTACAATTGAATTTCCTGAAAATTCATGAATTTGTGTATTAGTAATTTATGTAGTATTACATAACAGAATACAATGGCTTTATGAGATGCCGCAATAAAATCAACTACTTTTTTGCACGTGCTAAAGTACAAATTAATTTTATCCATTCAAAGGGGATTGGACATAGTATATTATTCAAAATGTCAATATGATTCTTGTAAAGGTTCTAGGTGTTTCTAATCTAAATAAAAATATCAACCGTATCACTTTTCTATATCTGTACTTATATTAAAGCTCAATGTGTGTGTGTGTGTGTTGGCGCTCTACAGTCCAGATCATTCAACCTACAGCTACCAAATTTGGCACGTGTATACCTTGGTGGCCGGGAATGCGCACCTGGGGATTATTTTTTCGAATTTTTAATTAGATTTTTTTTATTTAAAAATTAAGCGAAATTTTGACGTGTTTCTGCTATAACTTCTGAAAATATTACCGCACAAAAAAGATTTTTACACCAAGTTAAAGATCAAAAATTTATCTTTTAAATGATACCAATGTTTTAACCTTAAAATTAAATTACTATTTTTAATGAATTTTTAAATAAATATTTTAACTCTATTTTTCAACAATTTTTTTCGTACAAATAAAAATAAAATTTAAGCTGCACGAGCACGTTTCGCATTCATGGGAAAAAATTAACTTTTTTCAAAGTGTTGATATCACATTGATTAAAGCTCCAATTAAAAATAAATTAAATCTTTTTGGAAATGAAATCTGCAAAAATATAATTTTCGGTACGTGTCTATAGGAAATGAAACAAATAAGAAATATTATTTTTTCTAAGAAATAAATTCAAGAAAAATTATTCTATGATCTTTTACACTCTCTATATTATTAATCCAATAAATCAGTTTTATTTTAAGGAGAGTTTTGTTGAATATGAACAGGATATCCATTCAAATCAGGGCCACACAGCTAATTTGTAAACCTTTACTAAGACACAGATCTGCTAAAATGGTCTAAATGGAAAATGATTATATTTTATGTAACTGGATTCAATAAATGCTCTAATAAATAACGGATTTTTGATTTTACATAAAGCCTCAACTGTGGAAATCAAAAATAACAAAATGTTCTTGAAACACTAATATTTTAAATAGAAAGAGTTAATTTCCAATCAACTAAATCAATCACTTAAAGTGACTGATTTATGAAAATTTGAATATCACTACTCAATAAAAAAAAGGATAATTTTAGATTTTTCATCGATTGTTTTAAAGAAAATACGCCAATCAGCGCGTAGGTTTCTCAAGATTAATTGACCTAAGATTATGAAAATGTTGAGTTTTTCTAAATTTTCAACATTCAAAACTTCATAAATAAGTCTTAGTTGATCGTGGAAAACAGAAACATTCATTCATTTATTTAAAATTTGGTGTGTCCAGAATATTTCTCAGAATATGATACCTTACTGCATTAAATTTATACTTATTAATTTTTGAAGTATATTTATAGGCCGGAACAAAATATTATTATTGATTTCATTTCAATCCTTTTGAAAGCAAAACTAAAAACTGAATTTTATGCTGAATCTGAGAAGTTTTTGTTGAATTATTCTTTGAGATATTACATAAATTATGAAAAATATTTTGTAGTTTACATAAAACATAAATACCGAGCGATTCTGTTTGCAATACTTATATTCAATAATAATAATAATGAATAAATAACAGTAAAGATGATAAATAAAATAAAACGCTTGGTTTTATTAAAAAATATCTTTATATTAATTGCAATTTCATCAATTCCACTTTAAATTAAAGTTGAAATTTTACCGGAAATGACAACAAATTAGCAAAATATATATAGTAAATTGAACGAAACGATCTAAACTACAGTATAAGTTTGGTATGACTATCAAGATTGGAAGATTAAAAATGTTTTGTTTGAGAATCTATTAAGAGACCAGTTACTTAAAATATTTATTTGAAAATTGTAGCGAGCGGTAATACTGGCGAACCGGCTAGTCGCCAAAGGCGGCTAGTATTAAATAAATTGACAAAGTATTCCAACAAATGTTCAGACTATTTCATACTAGCAATTTCAACAACGAGAGATTTTTCCCCAATATGAGGTAAATTGTACGGTTGAAAAATAAATTTCTAACTTTTCCTAAGTTTTCAATATATATATTCAACCATTTTCCCATCAAAGTTAACAATATAGAAGTAGCTGTACAGGAAAGACTTCTTAAAGAAAATAAAGAACAAAGCAATAATTTTCAAAATTGAAGCTAAATATACTTACAAAATTAATTGATCTTTTAAAGCATTGATGACAAAATAATGAATTATAAATTAAAAGATATTTGTTTTTACCTTTGAACCACAAATATAAAAATAACTCTTTTTCCAATATTTTCAGTATATGTAATCAACTACTAATAAAACGCCAAAACAAAAAATCCTACATTTTTTCCATTTTAAAATAGAAAGGATAATAGAAATATTAGATAGAAATTAAATAGAAAAATTAATTGATATATATTTCAGTAGTTCAGAAAGAAAGAATTCATTTTTGTCTCTTTCGTAAGATTTAATTGAAACACTTTAGTTCGAAAATGGAATTTAAAATCATGTTAGATTGTGCAGAAATTTTCCTAATTCAAAGATTTTGCTTTTTGACCTCTTTATCAACAGGAAATTAATTCCTGGACACTTATTGAATGAATAAAACCATTCTCGTCTGATTGTCGATGTGCCAGGAACATTAATGGATCTGATTGGGAAATAATTAAAATATACAGATATTTATAAGAACTTTCAAGCTTCCGTGGATTACACCTGATATATTGAATAAAATGTAATATCTCGCTCCTATTAATGAATGGAATATTTGACAAAGGATTCCGACTCTCCAATTTATAAGATAAAATTTCCCGAATTTGGTTTTTTTTTTTTAGATTTCCCATCATATATTCTAAATTTTCAAAGATGCTTCAAACTAATCATGAAGTCCGACCATTAAAAATAAGGCCCTTGTGGCTTACTCGGTTCAGTAGCCGGAGGATCTCAAGCTCGTGACCCCATTCCACTAAGGATACACCGTACATGCAGGTCTGATGCATACTAAATCTGATGTCGTGGATCAAATTTTCTCCCTATAGTATGATGTGGCAATTTAAAAAGGGGATTGCCGGATCATGTATCGTTCTCGTCACTTGACCAGATTTCAAAATGACGAGGCCCGTCTCCTTCGTGTTGCTTCCAAACAGGATGTTAATATAACTAAACTGACCATTTAGAAGTATACTAACAAAGAAACGACTGATTGACATATTGCGTTTTTGCAACAACTTGTCTCCACTCAACAATCTTTGACCATTCGATTAGGCATAGTGTGGTTCATGCAAAATCAGGGTCATCTACACTGTATACAACACTTTGTTTCACTTTTTGAACAAATACTTCGATAATAGAATTGTTGCGTTGGAATATTTGACAGTTAAGGAGAAATGCATGGACTAGTCTCTGTGTTCTCCTCACCCCGCCCACCTGTCATCTTTCTGTGGGATGCAGGTGACAACTGCAAAGAATCACTGAAGTTTCATTACAGCGTGTGTGCTGGGTGAAGAATTCACATTTTGAATCGCATTTGTTGTGAGTACAACGTGGGTTTGTATTACCCGTAGCGTGCAGCCAGCTTATGGTGATTGCTGTTTTAGTGCCATCTATTGGTATAATTCGCAACTAAAATTTTGAATATACGTTTACCCATAATGCATTTACATAAAAGATAAAATCAAAATAATAGTATTTTTATGCTTCTATTTATTACCATTTCAAAGCTATTTATTTTCAAAATTGGGTGACCTTTATGTGACACCATGTATGTAAGAAAGAGCGGATCACATTTAATAATATTGCTTAGTAAAATGTTCTAATTTTCAATCCATGAAAGAGATTTGGGACCCTCAGCTCTAAAATATTATCTAATTAATTTCCACTTTAAAGCTGTCGTATGAATGATAGTTTTTTTTCCCAGTCTTTTGAGCATGTATATAATGATTGTGCTGAGCTCTCACTCCAGAACCTGGTAACATTTAATTCTTCGTGAGAGAAAAATGGAATTAACATGTTACATAAACTCATGGAATTAACATTCATTTTTAAGAGTTTAAATTTGAACTTAAGACATTAGCAATTTTAAGAGAAATCCACATAAAAGCCTCATTGATCTCAGATATCTAATATTTCTTTATAAGCAAATAATTTTTGCGAGAAAGCTACAACTCTCATATAAATAAACATATATATAGAAAATATCTTTTATTTGAGTTTATTTATTTATTATTTTTAATTTTATGTTAAAGTGCTTGTGGAGTGATGTAGAATTTTGAATAACATTGACATCGGTTCAAATTTTAGGAATCTTGGAGTTCAAATTTTCTGTAAAGTTTAATAAAGAATTTAAAATCCAGTGTCTGGATTTCAAATGATGGATAACAGTAAAGTTTAACAGAGAAAATGTTTCTGCGCTCTAGACATTACGAAATTAAAAAAAGACACAAAGTCTGCAGTCACTAAATGCAAGACTAAAAGGAAACGTGCATTGAGGCATTTTAAAAACATGACGAAAAGATGCAAATAAATGCAATGCTTTGAAGCCAGCACGATAAAATATATAATGTAGCAGTTGCATTACACTTGTCTTCTCTTTTGGATACTAGATGGCGATACCTGATTAGGCCATCCCATATGTCATCCCATAATGCATTGCGATGGTAATGAGACTGAGATGTGATGCTGAACTGTGAAGCGCGTGCGTGAATGTCTTGTCTTTGTGTTTGTAATTGTTTAGTGTGTGAATGTGATTATTAAAGAAATGTTTCCAACAACATTCGTCCTGTTGCTTCCAGCACAGATCATAATAATCTACATACCACCACAATAATAAAATAATAAAAGTGATGGATTTAAAACGTAAAAGACAGTCATATTTCATGAATTGGAGCCAAAAAGCAATGTAAAGAAAATATAAAATTCCACCGATACACGGAAAATTTAAAAGCGATAAATAACGAATATTGTGCTAAGCCAAATAATAATAGCAAATAGCAATAATTTTAGTTCTCTTATTAAAAGCTGCTTGTAGTACGAAATAAGAGCAAAACTGAAGTTATCAAAGGAAAATGATTTAAAAACATCGACCAAAGCGCACGAGTAATAAATGTGATTAAAAAATAAAATAAATTTAATATTTCAAAATAAAACTGGGGGAGGGGGTTCCCGAAACACTTTCACCTACTCCCAAATTAAAGATGAAATCCCGTAAGAATTCTCGTAGAATAGAGAAGAAAATCGAATATGGTAAAAAGGAAAATGAACTTCTTTTTTTTTTTCGAACAGATTAAGTCAAAATTTGACACTCAGCTTCAATTTTAGCAACAAGATTGAAGTTTATTAATCTCAGTGGTAGTGATTTTGAGTTATTCCCATCAATTGCATGTGAATGCATCGATAGAATATCACGCGTTTGACAAATTTGGTTTTAAATGTTATAAAGATCTACACTTTAAATGTTAAAACCGTGTCTCAAATGTTGTTTATTTAAGTGTTGTAGCAGTTGCATTACACTTATCTTCTCTTTTGGATACTAGATGGCGATGCCTGTTTAGGCCATCCCATATGTCATCCCATAATGCATTGCGATTGTAATGAGAAGGAGATGTGATTCTGAACTGTGAAGCGCGCGCGCGAATGTCTTGTCTTTGTGTTTGTAATTGTTTAGTGTGTGAATGTGATTAAAGAAATGTTTCCTACAACATTCGTCCTGTTGCTTCCTGCACAGATCATAATAATGTACATACCACCACAGTGTTATATTTTTGAACAATTGGGCTAATATACACTAACAGATGGTCCATCCCTTGTCGAATTTGGTTCTAACTTTGACATGTATCAACATTTTAGATATCAAATTTTACCGCTCTAACTCTTTACGTTTTTGTAATTTTTATGTTCACCAGTTCTTGGAAAATCAAATAAATAGGCATCCTGGGAACAGATTCCTTCAAACGTTAACTGAAATCTACAAATTTGGTGAAAAAACAACATAACATCTTTCATCCTCCAGGGCCAAAATGTTTTTTTGAGTTATATTTACACACAGACGAAATTTCAAAAATGTCTTTGTCTCACTCGGATATGTCTAAAATGTGGGAATTCGCCAAAATCTTTAATTGAATTCTGTTGGCGATTATAATAGTTTATCGTTGTATAGGAGAAAATAATGAGCACGAGTTTTGAAAGGAATAGTTAAAATTATGGAAATAGTTTTATGATAATCGAATTCAGCCCATGGAAATGTCAATTTTTTTCTAAAATTTAAAAACAATTTTTACTGAATGATACATTCCAAAGGTAAGGCGGAAAAATGTCAAATTATTCTCTTCGCATTTTTTCTAGTTTAATAGGATATAAAAAATTTTTAACAGCAAAGTTAATTCTTCAATGTGGTAAGAAATATAAATACATAAATGCCAAGTTTTGTTTATCAAAAAATATGAAATTGTATAAAATTTAATTAAACAAATTCAATTATATATATATATATATATAAAGAGAGAGAGAGAAAGGGTGGAGAAAGGTAAAATAAAGAGAGAAAAATAAACATAGTAATAAATACAACCAGAGACAGCAGAATATTTTACATAATATTTTCAGAAATTTATTTAAAGCGTTTTATTGAAATTTCTTTTCAAAAATCTCCCTAAAGCACTTTCATTGCATTCAAAAAATTTCTTCAATATATTGCAGGCAAACAAACCTAAGAAATATGTATAAAAACAAGTATTCGTTATACCTATGCAAAGAGACAAAGAGCATATCCATATTCTTTCTATCTTTTGTACGAAGAATTGTTTTTATACATCCTGCCTTTTGTAATAAAGGAAACGTTCATTGACACTTGAAGTATTGATAAGCATCTATCAAATAAACTGTTCATATTCTTATTTTTCATAGTCCGCCCTTTGAGCTTAACAATTTTAAATAAACCACTATTAATTTCAGTTACAAATGCTCCACTAGGTGGCAGCACGATTTTAGATTGTGGGAAAAATGAGAGGGTATTCCAATTTTTCCTTTCTTTCGGTAAAAAAAAAAAAAAAGGAGTTGCGAAATCTGAAGTTGGAAAATAAATTTGATTATTAAAAAATAATAACTGTAATAACTAAAATATAATCAAATAAAAATGAGTTTTTTAAAAATAAGTACTAAAGACTATGTATTGATATGATTTTCTTCGCTATATTTGCTTTCAAGTGGTGATGAATCAGAATTTCTCTTTACAGGTCCGCTTGAGTTCATAACTCGGATTTAAATTGCCAAGTATTAGAATACAATAAGGTTTCACTATTTAAAAATTTCTTGGTTATAAATACCTATTTTTTATTCCCCCCCTCTAAGCATAAAAGATATGAAAATTTAAAAGTAATATTAAATTTATAAGAAAACACTGCTCCATCTAGGAATTAAAAAAAATATTTAAGATATTACAAAAACTTATCAGACTCTATTGTTTTTCAATGAAATTAATCTTATTAAACGTTTTAAAGATATTTTAATCATAAAAAATCACCGGAATTTGTAAAAGAATTATAATATCTAATGTGTAGATTCGCCTCAAATTTAGAATTAGATTAAATTAGATTAGGATGGCATCAAATTATTTATTTAGAATTAGATTAGAATCGCATCAAGTTTAGAAATATAAATTAGACGATCAACCATATGCAGGTAAACGCGATAATGTGGAGATATTTGCCCAAGATAAACTCGAGTTTACAAGCATGCGCAGATTTTTGCAGTTAATAGTAACTGAAAAAGAAATAACTTATATACCTGAAATTTGCATCAGATCCTGATACTTTAATGTAGTAGTTTTGCGAAAAATTTTGTTTTCAAATAGTTAATGAAAAGACATCCGAAATACATAATGGATTGTGTATCACCATAAGACGATGCACTAAAGTTTAAAGTTTAAATGCAGAACTCCTAAAATAAAAATCTGAGTACTCGTAATGTTCACGATTTTACCCAAGGACAAAACATTGTGCATTTATTAGAGAGAGAGAGATCAAGAATGTTTCTGTTGAAATCTCTCTCTGGCTTTGATAAAAATCAATAGGATAAATAAGTCCAGAACATCTTTTTTCTAGAATTGAATAAAATCGAAATTAATTGAGCTATATTTAGAAATGGAATATATTTATTTTTAACATGGCTTAAACTGCAAATTCGCAAATCAGTAAATCCCTTAATTGCTTTTCGAAATTTCTGGATAATCGTGTTGTCTCGAAATAAAAATTCTGTCTTGATTGTGTTCTCTTGAAATGAATCTTATGTATCACAATAACATATAGACATTAGTTTAAACTGGAAGTGAAGTAATTCACAACTTATATAAACAGGAGAATAAACAAATGCAACTGATTTATTACTCAGAGTAAAGACAAAACAGAAATAATAATAATAAAAAAGAAATTGTAGAAAAAGTTTATAATTGACATACGATAAAAAATAACCGTTTTACCTACATTTTTTTTTCTTTGTCTGATTTTTGCCTTTTTCTGAGACAAAAAAAAATAGTGTAATAGAAATGAGATTATCAATCTTAAAAAAATGATAAGTTTGTTTAGAAATAAGAGAGAAAAAAATAGGTTCTCCTCATAAATAAAACATTTTTATTGCATACTTGTAAAACGAAATCAGTATTTTTGAAAATAATTCACACTACTGACATTTCAATAAAAATGAAATCTTTTTATTCATTGTTGAAAATAATTTTTCTTTTTCAAATTCTCGCTGCAATTTCTACATTTAGTTGCCGAGAAAAAGATTTTGATTGAAAAGATCTTAAATAGAATGCATTCTTTAAAACAATGTAGATTTCAAACTAACAGTCTTTCGCACAAAACAACAATGTAGTTGTTTAAATATTTAATTATAATTTCTTTAAGAACTCAGAAATTATCAGTGTATGCATTTTTCTGGTATAAGTAAAATACTTCTGAGAAAAAATTAAATGGAAAAAAAAAAAAACTTCACCATTTATTTATGGGAAAGAAAGAGTAATTTTTTCCGTTTATGTTATGTTGGAATTATTAAGTATTTTTTGAATAAATTATAATTTCTAAATTTTACTAATGCTATTTTTTTGTTCGATAACATTATTGGGAAATTTGACGTTGAAATTAGGAACAAGAAATGATATTATATCTAGAGTTCTTACAATTAATGAATTAACTACTGCTTTTAGGACGTCGTATCAAATAATACTTCGTTGACGTTATTTTGTTAAAATTAAATGTAAAATCACTGCTTTTGTAATGGTCGTGCTATCTGTTGATAAAAAGAAGTAATATAAAAATTTTAATTACAAATTTTCATTACAAATTTTAAAATTCAATTTCTACATTCGCAAGAATTAAATTAACATTCATCACCTTCACGTGAAAAATACTGAAATCCTTGCATTTTACCGATTGAGCTACTACCCGTTGATTTCAATTTTCATTACAAATTGCTAAAACTTTATTTAAAGTATTAAAAATTAATTAAATTAAATAATTAATGAATTAATATTTGAAAAACTATATTAACATCAAGTGTCATCCACTACAAGTTTAAAAAAATGTATTTGAACTTGTTTGGATCAATAAAAAGTACTTTATTAACGATTGAAGACTTGAACAAGATATATAAATATATATAGGGAGAGTATGAACTAATAGTAGGAATTAAAAAATAATAATAAAACGCAACTATTTCATAGTAAGCATTTTTCAGTATTATTTTCAATGGACTTTTTCTAATTATTTTTTTATTAACATAGAAAGACTTTATATCAGCAGCACTATCGACATTCCAGGTTTTCCCCAATTAAGGTGAAGCCACATGGTTCAAGCGAAAAAAAAGTCGAAATAAAATGACATCAGAGTCAGCTAGAAACATTTCAAGTAACAGGAATGTGATGAACAATCAAGAAAAAAAATTTTCAATTTAATTTATAAATTGAAAGACTAAGAGAGAATATAAAGGAATGGAAGAAGTTAGCAGATTTCCATTCGAGTCACATAGTTAGGTAGAAAGCAGTCGTTGTGTTTCTCATCCCGAACACATGTTTTTTAATATATAAATAAAATGATAATTATTAAAATGTACATCTTTCGCTCCGAGAAAGAATATTTATTGCATTTTAGATCACTCCTCACCGAAAATGGATAACCAAATGAACCCTCTCATTCTCGAGATCATTTTAGTTTAAATACCTCAGAATACTGAAATCCAAGTTCCAAATCCATCAAGTTTCTACATCAAATATAGGAAAAATTCTCAGCCTCACTTAAAAACCTCACTGACAGCTCGTGTTATTGAGGGCTTATTATACAAAAGATCTTTCCGCTGAGATAGTAGTTATAAAATAAATTTCCTTTGAGTGTTCTGCGAAAATCTTCTTATTATCCAAATCCATCTATCCGAAGGTCTTTAACGAACAAAGCGCACGCCTTGGGTATTCAATCAATGACACTTAACAAAAGGGGGAGGAATTTGGCCCTGATATTTAGGCGATTCGAGCAGGCTCCGGAGCTTCGTTAATGATCGCTTGAAGTCTTTTTTTACAGATAAAATCAAAAAAAATATATAAGGACGCAGTATTTTGACTCCTACTCATTTACTAATTAAATGCTACTTTCCTAGCCAATGGAAAGTAGAATAACAAAACGTGAGTATTATCAATATAAATTTACATCGGATATTTACTTAAAATTAATTGGCTGAAACACTCTATAATATTATTGATGTGCATTTGTGAAACGCTTACCATTTTTTTTATTTTGCATTTTTATGTATAATTGTCGCACTTTTTTCTCGATTTACATAGTTCTTCCTCTAGCGTCTTAAAAATTGTAGAAGAGAGATATTGGAAGTTCTTATGTGGAAGCAAGCCAGTACTTTGAGAGAACGGATATTTCTCATTTTATTTTTGAATGGGCCTTGAAAAATAAATTATATCTCTCCCTAGAACCATCTTTAAACTTCTTCAACACACAAATAAAAGCCTCAATGAACTGTTAATGCATGGAAGTAGCTCAAAATAACAGTCGTGACCCCTTTGTAGATAGGACAACTTATCACAAAATGTTGAGTTGACCGATGAGATAAGCAGCAAAATGAGAGATCATCCTTGAATGAGATGCATCGAAGCTGAAAACGATACTCGCGGAAAATAGATAAGGAATTAAAGAAAGTGGATGTACTGGTAACGATTACAAAGAAAATGTTCATTGAAGTTGAAGGTTACACGATTTCTGAATTTCAACAGAATGATCGACGAAAAAAATAATAATTTTCATTTAAAAATTAAGGTGAAGACTCGAAGACAGTTCTTCTCTTTTATAATCATCTACCCTATGTACGTATAGGTTGTATTAACCTCTTCGTCGTCCGTAACGTGTCTAGCAAAACGTCTGCAGGTCGGCCATAAAGCGCTTCAAGCATTCTTCTACATTTTAAAACTTTTAAATGCTTAAAACGCTTTGCAAATGTCTCGGTTTTTATTTTTGTTCTAATGCGGCGATAAACAGAGGAAAACAGAAATTTTCACTGACAGGTGAGAGCGGCGAAAGGGTTAATACTAGTTTTTGATACTCACTCTGATTTAATTGATTTTTATTATCAAACATTAGTTTACAAGCAATTTTCCATTTTTTAACAACTGCTGAACTGATTCAATTTTTAATTTCCTCGCTTTTATTTTCAGACTATAACCTCTATAATATTTACAGCACATCGACTATATTTGTGATGTCTACAGTAAAAAGGGAGAAATAATCTTTAGATGGAATTCTTACTCTAACATTGTTGTATTTGTTCGTTTTACCTTGTTTCACACCAGCTGATATACCAGGCGATACTAGGGACGAAACATATTCTTGTCTTTTATTAATAAAATGTAATCTGAATAATTAATTTCACGAAATCTCCAATAAAATTTCCAAAATATGTGTTAAGGTATATACACTCAAGAGCCAAAACATTATGACCACCTTTCAATAACGAGTTAGCCCACCTTTGGCGCGCAAAACAGCGTCAACCCGCCTTGGCATGGATGCCACAAGTCCTTGGTAGATGGGCGGAGACAGATTGTACCAAATGTTTAAGCAACGGTCACGCAAATCCGAGATATTGCGAATTGGTGGTCTTTGAACTCTGAGCTGCCGTCCCATGTCATCCCAAAGGTGTTCTATCGGATTAATATTCGGTGAGTTAGGCGGCCAGGATATTAACTGGAATTCAGCATCATGTTCCTTGAACCAATCCAACACAATTTTAGCCTTGTGACACGGGGCGTTGTCCTGTTGGAACATTCCATTTCCAGCTGGAAAAACAGAGGCCATGTAAGGGTGCAACTGGTCCGCAATGATGCTCAGATACCCTGTAACATTCATGATATGCTCTACCACAACCACGGGTCCCAGAGACGCCCAAGAGAACGTCCCCCAAAACATAATACCGCCACCACCGGCCTGTGTATGACCTACTGTACATTGTGGGAGCAACTGTTCGCCTGGAAGACGGCGTATCCTGACACGGCTATCGGCGTGATGCATGACAAACCGTGATTCATCTGACCAGGCAACTCTCTCCCACTGATCCATGGACCAGTCGTGATGTTCCCGGCCCCAGCGCAGGCGCAGTTGGCGATGACGCTTGGTCCGCAAAGGCACACGAGTGGGACGTTTGCTGCTTAGCCCCATATCCAACAGTGTCCGCTGAACAGTGCGCTCCGATACTATTCTACTTGGCCCTGCATTGTATGGGGCTGTCAGCTGAGCCACTGTCTGGCTCCGGTTTTGCTTCACCATGCGAGACAGTCTCCGACGACCTTTTTCTTTGATAGCGTGTGGACGTCCAACACCATGTCGTCTACTGCTGCTTTCACCGTCATTCATCCATTTTGCATAAGTACTAACAACTGTAGATCGCGCACAACCCCCGAATCGTGCAGTTTCGGAAATACTTGTTCCGAGCCTTCGAGTCATTACAATCTACCTTCTATCAAAGTCGCTTAGATCCGCAGCCTTTCCCATCACACACAGAAGTAAGTGAAAGAATGATTATTCAGACTCTCCTGCAGCAGTTAAATACCACTTCCACCTGATCACGTGCCTTCCACGTTATCCAGGCGAGTTCATTGCAAAATGTAGGTGTTTTGGCTCTTGAGTGTATGTTGTGTTAACATATTACATAAAAGTTCTACATAATTTTATTCATCAATTTAAATTAATTATTTAATATATCGTAATTGTAAATAGGGAATTTTAATTAATTTATATTAATAATCATTCGTGTCCATGTGTCAGTGTTCTAAGAAGGCGTGGGACTAAATGCTACAAAATTCGACCTAGAAATACTATGAAGATAGGAATGCGAATACATCTCGGTGCGATTTTTTTAATCTTAATTTATTAAAAATCAAGGGAAGCTTTATTGTTTCCATCAATAAATCTACAAAATAATATGCCGGCATAGGGGTAGCGCGTCTTCCCCGTGTTCTGGGCGTCCCGGGTTCGAGTCCCGGTTTGGGCATGGTTGTTCTATCTGTGAGATGTGTGTATGTGCCCTCCTGTAAAAAGGGGTTGTGCAAACGAATGCGTGAGTAGCAAAGTCGTACTTTTGGCCCTAGTTGGCGCTGCAATAAAAACAAGAGACGCTCCCCTTCAGGTTAAGTCGGCTGTCTTCGAACAGCGGGCTTGTCCGTGGCAAGTGCCATAAGAAACAACAAAATAATATAACACATGTTTGATTTTTACACCCTTTCAAAATTCAAACATATCTTTGAATCTACCAATATATCTTTTATATTCATATATCTTTTGAATGATACTAATTTATTTATCATTCAGTTTTTCAGAATTTTGATAACTTTTTGAAAAGTTACATTTCGTTGTTAAAAGGAAATTCAATTATTTTCATTGTTTCAGCAAATATCTAATTACACTATTTTTTTTCATTGTTGAAAGTACAGAAAGAGAGGTTTGGCTAATTATCTGCATGTAAAATTAGAAAGGGACATTGTATTACCACAAACGAGTACAATATAACATAAGTTGCACAGACACTTAAGTTCTTAACGCCACTATGATATTATGAAATTCGGCTTCATTAGCAACACTCTACTTTTGTAGAAAGTATCATGATCAAATTTTGGATATTTTTAATATAAAATAAGCACATCCAAGATTCTCAGTGGTCAGGAAGGTGACTCGTCACCTTTAAATAATACACATCTATTTATTTCGAATCCATATAATTTAGTTATTCTTCATTTTATTATAGGTATGTCTTGGTGTACAGGAAATTGCAAATTATCCTACAATTAAACTGCACTCATCTGAAGGCGCAGAGAAAGGCTTCTTCTGATGGCGGAAGTCACCTGAAATGTATCTGAAAAGGGGACGAAAATGGAGAAAAAAATTTGGAGGGAAAGGTAATAATATTCTTTTAAAAATACTTTATGTTCATATATCATTAATATAATCCTTAATGTAGCTTTCTTATTGTTGAATCTAATCAGCAACGAGCTGGAATGGTTTCCCCGAAGCTCTCCCAAATAAATGTACGCCAATATTATTAATCGCATGCCGTCGGAAAATAAATAAAAATAAGTCTATTAGCATGTGATATCTTAGGCGATTTTTTTTACAATTTATTTTTGGGACGTGGTTAGCAATAGAAAAACGAATATGTATTTCCGATGCCTTATTTAGACCGATTAAAAACAACCATTAGACACAAAACTGAAATTGTAATTACAAAATCGCATATTTTACAAATCGCATACAAATTTCATATATTTAAGACATCGACAAACATTTTTGAGTTGTCTATTTACATATTTGTGAAAGAACAGATCGATAAACGCTCAACCCCTTGTAGAATTCACCTTAATGGATGTCTACAATAGAGATGTGAAATCTGTGTACAGAATTTATATGTCTTGCTTTCTTCGTTTTGTAGTTATCATGTTAACTTATATTCAGACAACCAGACAGACATATTTCCTCCGAATACACTTTATTTAACATTTGACCGAAATCCACGAATTTGAAGTGGAAATTTTTTCCCAAATTTCATATTCGAAGCGTTTTGAGTTAATCACATTCACAGGCAGTAATAAAGCCAAAATTGAGTAGAAGGTCTAAAGGCAGGTCTGAAGCGAGGAGATTCCTCAGTCTAGAGTTCGAATTTTTTAACGATTACGATACTTTCTATTTGCATACGAGAACGTAAGTTATGTAGTCTGCCTTAGTAGTTAATAACACTCATGTTTATTTTAGGCACCTGTAGCAACTTTTCGTGATACTAGCTAGATTAAACTTTTCTTGTCTCTTTCTTAACATATGATCGGTGCATACGATAAGATAAACCACACGACTTTTTGTATAAAATTTATATTATTTAGTAAATAAGATACAGGATACTTATCATACAGGAGAATGTTTTAAGGATCAACAATTCATTTCTCTTCAAAAAATGTTGCATCAAAAATTGCTATTGATTTGTAAATCTTATCCCAGACACTAAATGTGAAAAGTAGAAGTTTTAAAAATATTCAAAAGCGAACATTTTTTTATGAATATGAATTTTTAATTCATTAAAAACTGTTTTACTGTTAAAGAGGGTTTAATTAAAATTGGTTTAGTTTCAGACGGAAAAAAATAGCAATACGTGGATGGCAGTAAACGAAACCATAATTCACTAATTCATTGATATTTAAAAAAAAATGTGATTGCCTTATCTAAAACGTGTCTATCTTTCTCTTATAAGGATTACGGAGAGTTTGGTTCCAGTAAAAGAAATAAAAACATCATTATCAAAAATCATTAGTTCAACGAAAAATACGAAGGGAGGCACTGTCTTAGTAATAAAACATACCAATTCTTTCATCTAGCATTTTTATAAAATAATGTGGTTTTAAGATTCATTTTAATTTATTTATTTGCCTTAATAAGCTTTGTTTAAGGAACAATTAAAAACAATAGACATTCATTTAACAAAATATATTTTAAATGCAAGTTTAATTCAAGTGTTTTTTTCAGAGTCCCCCCCCCCTCTTCGGTACTTTTCATTTCATTTTATTTTTTCACTCTTTTGTGTACGAAATATTGAGAAGGTATTATTATCCTCAAAAAATTCGGAATAGAGATTTCCGTTTCGAGTGGTTCGTTGCAACCACGTTTTCTGTCCATCTGTCTGTGGCAAAGAGAACTCTAAAGCACTTTGAGCTAACTGGATGAAATTTGCTGTGTGATCTTCACACCAAATTTGCAGATTTCTATTAAATTTTGAGCAAAATCTATTCAGAGGATTGGTTTAGTTATATTAACGTCCCTTTTGAAGCAACATTAGGGCTATTTTGGGACGGACCTCGTCATTTTGAACCGCGGTCAGATGACGAGGACGACACCTGAGCTGGCAACCCCCTCTCCACGCCACACTACACCACACCAGCAGGAGGACGTTTGGTCAGGACGGATTTAACGTGCAACAGACCCCCTTACACGACGGTTCTTCGGTGGAATCGGGTCTCGAACCTGAAACCCTCCGGTTCCGAAGTCGATACCTCACCACCAGGCCACCGCGGCCTTCTATTCAGAGGAAATTTGTCCTAATGCTCGAATATAATAATACGATCATTACAAAGAAGAGAACTATATAGATAAAATACGGTACACCGATTTAACATCAAAATTGTAGACACCTACCAAATTTTGAACCAAATTCTGCAAGTGGTTGACCATCCATCCGTCTGCATCTTCAGAAGCATAGAAACTCGATAATTCAAAAGCGAAATGACTTAAATATATCGAATTAAATTTTATGGTTACAAATGTACCTCTTTGTCAAAATTTTATTTCATTCGGTAGGGGGAAAACATGTCTAAATCACAAATTCTATTTTCAGATATATTTGATTGCATACCGGGGATTAATCGCCAAAAAAACTCGCCAACGATCATACGACAAATTCAGTGAGAATGCTAAAATCCCGGCAAAAATTGATTTTCGTCACTATTGTACGCCAATTCATACAAGGGGCTCTTTGAGAGAACACCTTTATTACGAAATATAGAGAAAAGATTGGGTGACTAGTCCCGCTGATTTAAAAGAAAATATAATACCATATTTAATAAGTTCAGTGTATGGCACTAAAATACTTGAGGTAACATGTACATTATATATTATTTTAGGGTGGGAGAATAGGTGCAAAAGCAACGTTTTAATTGCTTACTTAGAGGGACATTTTTTTCCTTCCAATTCTAATGTGATAGTAAGGTTTTCTGTTATAGCAACCTTAGTTATAAATTCATACAAGGGGCTCTTTGAGAAAATACCTTTATTACGAAATATAGAGAAAAGATTGGGTGACTAGACCCGCTGATTTAAAAGAAAATATAATACCATATTTAATAAGTTCAGTGTATGGCACTAGCAAACTAAATTGATATTTTACAGGCTCTCTTTAGATTTCAATAATGAAAGAAAAAAATCATGTTCTTACATATTTGAGGAAACAATGAAAAATATTTAAATTTCATGGTAATACTAGACAAAAAACGGTATTATAAAAATTGCTAAAATTCAGCAAAAATTACAATAATATAATTAAAAAGACAATTTTAATATTTTAAAACGCATACGATTTCATTTTTGTGCAGTTATACATTCAGAAGGCATTACGAATTAACGATCATGTCGTGACTTCGGTATGCATTACAAAAGTTAATTTAGTTACATTAACGTCCCGTTTTAAAGCAACAGGAGGGCTATTTTGGGACGGATTTCGTAATTTCGATTCGGGGTCTGAGGACGAGGAGGATACTCTAGATAGAAACCCCTCTCCAAATTTCCACACCACACCAGCGAGAGGGCGTTTGGTCCCAACGCATTTAACATGCACCAGATTACAAGACGGTTCTTCGGTGGAATCGGGCCGCTAACCTGAAATCCTCTGGTTCCGATGTCGAGAATCTTATAACCAGGCCACCGCGGAACCTTACCAAAGTTAGAAATATATTGGGTTTGTTTCCAATTGACGTCATATTATCCGTTTTTAATTTTACTACTAGTGGGACTTAGGTAAGTAATCGCAAATATAACATTTTTACAGATCATAAATTGAAATTTTTGAAAATATAAATAAGTTCCATATTTATTAATAACATTTAACTCAATATATACTCAAGGGGAAAGAAGTATCGACCTGTCCTGAATGCGGATATCCCGAGAAATGAGCTGATTGGTCAATATGCCATATCCACTATAATTGAAGGAGACTTATTTGCGATTCCTGTCCTTTATTAGTATTTAAAGCAGCAATTAAAGACTTTAGTTTTGGATGAATGACAGCGATATTGGATCGGTTCTAACAAAAGTGTCATAGTTAGAGATTAAATTTCTAGAATGCATTTTATAAATTATGCTGATAAATAACATAATATTTTCTTCCCGAGCAAAGTCGTTTTCCCCTTTCATTACTTTCTCGTAAAAGGTAAATATTGTAATCGCCAAAAAATTCGAAATCGATTTAGACCTCCCTGAGTTCGAAAAACACATTTTTTGAAAAAGTATGTCTGGAACAAATATCACGCTCTTACAGTTAGACAAATGAAATTTGGTACCGAATATTTACTACAAATGTGTAGATTTCTGTCAATTTTGAACGTTCCGTTCAGAGGAAGTCTGTATGCCCGTCTGTTCGAATATTTGTGTAACTATAACTTCAAAATGAAGAAATCTAGATGGATAAGATTTGGTTTCCAGATTTAAAATCTATAGTGTGGACATCTATCAAACATTGAGCAAAATCCAAGAAACAATTGAACGTCTTTTGCTCTATACCTTCAGAGGCTTGTAAATGCGATAATTAAAAAATGCAGCGACTTAAACATATCAAAATTGATATGTGATTTTTGATTACAATTGTAGTATTGTGTCAAAATTTGGTTTCACTTGGCTGGAAAAAAGCATTTGAAGCACACATTCATGAATAAATGAACCCCATACCAGTGTTAATGCCAAACAATTCGACAAGTATCACACTATAGGTTCAGTAAAGATGCTGTTAATATTGTGTAACTATTGTATGCCAGTGCCATGTAAGGCGTTCTCTGCACTTATCTAAGGTCCAAAATTTTTTTTGAAAAGTAGACGGTAATTCATCTATTTGAAGTCTTCTGGCAGGCGCTTACCATTTCGTTTTCAAATGTATCTAATTCCTATCACCTTGAAGAATTTATTTAAACTTCATTTTTCCCAAGTGTACTCAGGAATGAGAAATCCCTGAATAAAGCAAGACAAATTTGTGAAATTTTAGGAAGTAGTTATTTGTATAAAGAATTTAAAGAAATGCAGGAAAGTAAGTCCGTGTTTCGAAAGGTTTGCTTGTTTTCTCAGCAGATCTCTTCTTTTCTCTGTCGTCTCGGCTTTTGATGATCATTTGTAAAGAGATTTAATGTTATTAAAGAAAACTGGCAGCTTTCGTAGTTTCAAAAAAATTATATTTCATTTTTATTCTAATAAAATAAGGACATTTCCTGACTATAGAAAAGCAAAATTTGCATAGGGTCGAAGAGGCTAAAGTTTATACATTATTTTTTAATAATGAGTTCCTATGATAGATAGTTTTTCCCTTTTTCTCGAAACAAACTTTCTTTCAAATTTCGTTTACGCACAGAATGTATTCTATTTATTACAATCGTATGAAATTTTATACAACGATATTTACAAGAGTATTAATCTATTAAACATATTTTGTTTCTTTCTACGCAAAAATAGTCTTGAGAATCTATTTATCATGCATAAAATGAAGTAATTTTAAAATTTTCAAATTACACGAAATTCAGTATTTTTTTAAAAATTTTATTATTAATATATTTAAGTTAAAGTAAGTTCACTGTAATTATTAAATTTATGCTCATATATTCTGCTACTTTTGGAGCGATTGAAGTCAGAGACATTTTTTTCTGGTCGTATAGATTTGTGGCAATGAACTTGAAAATTATCGCATCGCAACACTAATTTTCCAGTAAAACAACAAATAGTTCAAGAAGAAATTATTTGTCTGCTATTTTATAACTGAAACAAATCATTCGTTCTAAAATATCTCAGTTCCTTAAAATAATAATAATAGTGACTACTATATTGGTTTCTTATTGTCATGGCTTTTGGCAATTTTTTTGTTCCTTATTCACAATTATGTTTAAATTTCTGTTGTAATGGAATTTTAATGAGTTTAACTGCTGCTGTCTTATGATCCGTTATTAATATGAATTTTATTTAAAAGTCAACTCTTAAATGTTAATGAAGTTTTATACAAGTATTGATAATTATCTGTTTTAGGTAGCTCCTACTATCTTTTTTTCATTTTATTTGATTGATTGCATCCATGTATTTATTGTTTCGGGTTTAGTGTTGCTATTTGATGCCATGTATTTTCCGATCCATATAATGTTAAAATCTGCTCTTGTGTTTGTATATTGTGTTGTTTGTGTATATATTTAATTCGGTTTAATCTAAGGTTTTAAATTTTGTTTCTTGTTCCAAATTAAATTAGTTATTCTGTTTTTAACAAAAAAGACCATATCGTAAGCTAGCAATTATTATCTACATGAACTACAATTACATAAGTATTTTATTAATGCAGTATTTCACCCAAGGCATCCTTAACAAAAACTTTTCCATTTCCAACTTTCCAAAATTTATTAAAAGCAAATGAAATTTTTTGTAAGTATTTAAAATTTAAGGGGAAATTAATTCCAAAACGTAATAAAAATTACTCTTTTACACTTATGAAATCTCTCTTATTCATCGTGATATAATAAAAGAAAAACAAACAATGAAAATTTAACATTTTCCATTTTTTTTTCTCTCCAAAATGTTCAATAAAAATTATCTGCTAAATATCGGTCTAACAGATACATAAAACAAAATACTATTAAATATTATTTCTAAAATCTGATATATTCTTAAAATTATATACCAGCTTCGAAAAATTTCCAAAATTTATAACTAAACTTTACTACTTATATGTGAACTAGAATACAAATTTCAAAAATTTTCTTTCAGTGCAGAAGTTACATGTTAAGAAGATATTCCTTTGAAGATATTTGCTTTGTGCAGAAAATAACCCAAACCTATTTACGTTGCTAAATACGAATGTCGTTTTAAATCACTTTCCGACATTAAAAACCGTACCAGCCAGTTACAAACACAACAGAGCGGTACGGTTGTTTTTCATGTTCCACATATTTCATGAAATAATGTCCCTTTAATGTTTTTGCCATTGATGAAAACAATAGGAAATTATACCCATCCGTCAGTTGTTTGCTATTTAAAATTTCCTACGTTGGCTTTTTCCGAAAATGAGCGAACCTCCCCTTGTTTCTGGCTGTGGAATTCATCTCACCTCCATGTTTTCCTGCTCCTTTTATGAAGAGGTGTTTTTCCTTAAATTTTTTATTGTGTCGTCCTTGGAGATTTATTCCGTGATCAATGACAGATGCGTGGCGCATGCGCGCTGCATCGCACAGTGTCGGACCATCAAGTGAAGCGCACGCTTTTTCCTGACTTTTCCCGCTGCGGGTTGTGTTTTGTTTGGTTTCCGTTTGTTTGGTTGTTTGACTAAGAGGTGGAAATTCGGATAAGTTAAGTTCTCTCATAACTCGAGGCGAAAAGGGATATGTAACTGTTCTCTCGTGACTTTTTTCAACAAGTTGGAGCTGTTTCTTTTGTTCGGTGTAAGTTAGTTTGCTTTCCTTTTGTGATATAATTTAAGGTGAAAGGGTTAAATCTGTTTACATTATAAATATAGATTAAGTGCAGAGCAAATATACATTTTGAAGTTAATTTTTTAAAAAACAAGCGTTAGGTGAAAAATTTCATACTGCTCCTTGAAGTAAAAAATAAAATTTTAAAAAATTGATGGGATTTCTAATTTTTTATAAGCAGGATTCTAAATCATTTATAATAAGAAAAGTCATTAATAGTGAGTATTATTTTTAAAAAAAAAAGGATTTTCGTTTTTCTATTTTGATTATATATAATTTAAATAACTTATTTATCTCACCAGCAAATTTTGTCAAGAAAAAAGTTTAATCTATTATTGAATTGAGTATTGAGAATTTAATTCTGCAAATTTAATGACTTATGTAAAATTTTAAAATTTTTTATGCTAAATATTACAGATGCCAAAAAAGTAGCAATTATGTCAGGTAAATTTTTGGTTTAAGAATTTAAAGATTTTTAATTTTAAGATCTTTATACATTAAAAAAAACTTATAATGGCGTAATTGCGAGAAAGGAAAATATGGAGTTCATCAGAATCTCTTCAAGGGTTCGCAACTTATGTCGATATCAGTTGAATAAAATTCTATCAGGAATTTTTGTTCCAAGAAATTCTCGGAAAATTTAAAAAAAAATGTTTTTAATCTAGTTATAGCACAATATTCTTTATCTGCTTTTAATGCTTTAATAAACTGCTTTTATTTATTTTTTTTTCAACCCACAGTTAGCTGACCTCTTTTCAGTATCAATTCCTGAAACAACGCAGATGAAATATTTCTACTAAATAAGACTTTGATTATTTTGATCAGTAATTAAGATCAATACATGTAGGAGAAAATTTTGAATTAAAATGATCAAGGTAAAAAAATACTTTGTATTTTTCTTTAAAAAAATATTTATTTCAAAATTTTATTTTTATTTTTAATTAATTATAAATTTTTAAACTGTTTTTGTGCATGACTTATTTATTTTAATATAAAAAAACAACAATTTTTAATTAAAAATTTCTAAATTATCAATTTTTTTTCTTTTGATGACGATTATAAATTGTCGATAATATTGACATTAAGAAGAAAACTATCTAATAAATTTGAGAGCATTTAAAAGAAAATAATTTAAAATATTGATATTTTGATAACTTTAGAAAATCCAATATTGGATTTTATAATAGATAATTGCTACTGTCAAATAATTCGTTCATTTTATCTTTCGTAGTGAAATCAAGGCACTTAACCTCAGTGCTCCCATTTCTTTTTGACAACAAAGAAATTCTTATTTATTTTCAATAACATATGAAACTGTAGTTCAGCTTATATTTTTGGAAATTTTTGTTATTTGTTTGTTACACGCTCGTCATCTGTTATCTGATTGCACGTTGTTTCACGCCATGTCCCTGCATAAGACGAGTAACAAATTTCCGAATTAAAATAGCTTTACAGAGTGGGTGTTGTTTCTCACTGACACATTTCCGCACATGGTAGTTTACTATTTACGTAAAAGTAATTCTAGTTGCAAATTGCAAATGCAGTTTGGTATAAAAAAATTATAAATTTTTAAGAACCCGTTTACGTTGTGATAATAAACCGATTTGTTTAACCCGGAAAATATGTACCTAAAATATAGACTATTAAAGAGCAAAATTAAAATAAAAAGGCATATTTATATAATAACAGCCACCATTGGAGGCGAATTGGTTCAATGGTTCCTAAAAATTTTAAGTGTTTCTCAGCATAGTATTTTTTTAACTTAAAACTTTAATATTCATATAACTTGCACTATTTCAAAAACCTTACATCTACCTGTTCATTGTGCTTTGAATTTCCCTAATTTTCTGTCTACATCTTTATGCATATGATTATATCACAGGAAAAAGTAACAGATATTAAAATTAAGTAATTTTGAAGTTTTTTTCCTCCATTGCTTGATTTTGAACCTTAAATTTAAGTATAACAAAATATCAAAAAAATTATTAAAAATATGCTCTAGCCAGGATGAAATATTAATAACAACAATGCGAACAGTTTAAATTTCATTTCGACAATGAAATATATTGATATAAAATACGCTTAAAATATTTTAAAAAATTAATTAAAAGTAGAAAAATATATGGCAAAAAAATTTGGCATCATTGAAAAGGTAATTTTATTTATTTTACAATATTGTAAAAATAATTTTTCTATTGCAAAATTTTCGAAAGTTATCGGCGAATATGCCAAAATTTGATTAATTTTTAATTAAAATTCTAAATAAAATTTCAAAACAATCGCTGAGACGTACACACTTTTACCTTCCAAAGTATATATCTGTCACGTTTAGTAGTTCTTGGTTCAACGGTCTGACCTGTAGAGCGCCAACACGCACACACTTTCATCTTTATTAATAATAGAGATGAGACAAAATCAATTTATCATATGAACCAAGGAATCATTCATTCTAAGTATTCATAATTGAGGTTTTATATTCTAGAGAGTTACAAAATTTCAACCAAACATTGCCAAATTAAGCGAAACTTGGTGCTTGTATAATGATTTGATTTTGTTGTGTTTATTTATAACTGGAAAAGAAATTCGCTCAGAAGGAACCGAACAAAAATCATGGCAAGATCTGTTTTAAAGTTTCATTCTCAGTTTGAAAGCAAGAACTGATTAGCCAAAGATCATTTCTTTTTTTCAAATTCTTCAATTCTTCTTTCAAATTCTATTATTATCTAGTATTTCTGTCTAGATTTAGCATTCCACGGTAGAATGTTAGCTGAGATTTACAGTGTTGAACACGTTAACATGCATTGTTCCCAGCCATGTTCAGTTCAGCACTTACAGCGGATCAATCCCATGTTACAGGTAAAAATAAACAGTGATATTTTGATTGTCTTTTTTGTGGTTCTTTTCCACTCTTCTTTGAATCCAATAGACAGAAATGATAAAATTTTAGCAATGAGAAAATTTGACTTTTATATGCACTTCTTTGAAAAATTTAATTTGGTTTATTAGAAACTTTCATTTTAAAAGAATACGCGATTTAAATATCAATACAGATTTGAAATTATTCTTGATCTTTGTATGAACATCTCATAAAACAAATAATATTGTTCTTAGCCTTTTCCGTTACAGTATAAGTGGATATAGAAATGCAGTGGAGTAGGAACGGGGCTCAGTTGAGGTACAGATGCAAAGAGGGCCGGTCTTATCAGTCAAAATTTTAATCTGTTGGCGTATTTTTTTTAAAAAATTAATTACAACAAAGGGGCAAAAAAAAGGCCACATTCTGGTCATCATTAACCATTGTTAAACCACTGACGATGACAGACAGTGAAAAAATAATACTTTCTTCGTTATACTCTGGGAATCATATTCTTGCTTCGCCGCTGAAACAATAGTTCTAAATTTAATCCTTTTCGCACAAATGTCATCTTTCCAGTGCCATTCAAGATGGTGCATTATTTTGACCTTTCGTTTATTTATTTTAAATTTTTTTTGATTATTCAAAATACTTGCAGATGGTTAAAAACATGAGGATTTATATATATATATATATATATATAATGTGTGTGTGTGTGTGTGTGTGTGTAACATTATTTGTTGTGAAGCAGAATGCAGTTTGAAGACAGTGAAGAGACTTGCTATTTCGCGACGTCGTTTTATTTCATTTTTAAGAAGCAGGCATATTTACAAGCGACGAGCACACAGAGCGACACAGAAAAGAGATGAGGAAAAAACCTCTCGGACATTTTATCCCTGGTCTTATATAACCTATGATTTTGATAGGGAAAACATTTCTTCATAGCGCTAATATATTACGAGATTTCGATAGGGATTTTCGTTACACGCGCGAAGAAGGCAGGGGAAACACAGGGAGATTTTAAAAAAGAATTTGCCTCATCAGCGGTATTTTGCCTCTTCACGCGGAGTGTGGGAAAGTTTTTTTAGCTGAGTTAGTAATTTAACAAAGCTTCTCTCGAATTCATTAATTAGAGACAGTGGAATTGGATCACGAAATAAGAGAATATTTTAGAATAAAGTTACTATGGGCTAAATTAAGATAAAATCTTGAAAATTAATTAAATTGAAATTAGAGTTAAAATATCATTACATATATATATATAATGATATTTTAACATCTGATTTAAACTTCATTACATTCCTAATTTTTTTAGTTTAATTTAGCCCATATTAACTTCATTCTAATACATATATATATATATATATTCGAGGTAATAAACAAGTCTTGGTATTAGATGAATAATTATGCATCAAATTACTTTTCTGAAGACACAGGGTGAATGAAAGGAAGTTAGAAGCAGCATTTGCGAAGAAGTAATATGAAGTTCCGACAAAGGAAATGATAAGCGAGTTGTGGAGAAGAAGCCTTCAGTTGTGCAATCTTCTTCAGTAAAATGGGATTCTATTTTTGCTTTCACATATAAAAAAATACGGAAAGAATCATGATTGTCAAAAAAAAAATTATGCCTTTACGTTTTGAATGAATTTTTAAGAATTTAAAAAATTAGGAGCTCGAGAGATTCACGTATTCAAAGTAAATTTAATCCGTCCATCTGTCTATTTATGAATACGACACTTCGAACTATTGGGTACTTGACTAAAAAATTTGGTTCTGTCTTCCCAGTACTTTATACCAAAATTGTAAATTTCTGTAAATTTTTGAACGAAATAAAGCAATATATAAATAAATAGGTTTCATACACGACTGATTAATAATTTATCTCCGATGATTTATATGATTCGTGATTATTCATTTTCAAAACCTTATTTTACTAATCTTTAATCGAACATTTTTCGTGTATTCAAAACATAAAAATTCTTTTGGGGTCAATTGATTATCGAGATCAAAGCAAAATCAAACAGTTTTTGATTTAAATGTTGATCTTCCTCCCATTTTGCGAGACTATTCTAATTATTAACCCTGAAAATGAAACAATTAGCCCTAAAGGGATGAATCGAAACGTGAATCTCTGGATGGTACAAACATGAAATCCTGTTAATGTGGTGACCTCCACCAGGAATGTCGAGAGAATATTAGAATGAGAATTATAGTCCAGCAAATGCTGAAAATGCAATCAAAATCCTTTTAATCTATTTCCCTTCATTTATTTTAATATTATAATATTCATTTTCTCAGGTGCTAAATATAAAAATGGAAAGAAATAATCATTATAAAATTTGATCATTAAACATTGATAGATTTCCACATTTCACACATCTCTAAATAAAAATGCCTATAAATATTTGTCGGCCTATCTGTGAACTAGATAATTTGAAAAGCTGAAGAATTATCATGATAAAATTTTACAAATGTTCTTCATTCTGCAAGTCAAGATTTTCTACAAATTTGTCACCAAAATCTGTTTTCCATTCACGTGTATGTGAACGTTTGTGATCAATAAAGAACGAAACATGTTGAAGAAAAATGAATTTTAAAAAATGCCCTTGATGTCATTACTGAGTTTATATCTAATTTTTGATCGAAGCGGCCAAAGGTAAAGTTTCAAATAAAGTCTTCATACTATGATATCATGCTTAACACAACTTGCAATGAATTACTTGATGATGATGTCGTGTCCGCTTTACCACGGAAAGGGGGTGCAGTAGCTTCTGAGGGTAAAGACCCCTGAGCACCCGAGGGCAGAAGTCTGACTTCTAGCTCATATAAAGATGAAACTCACTCATTCGCTTTTACAAGCCTTCTCTACAGGGGGACACATTCACAGAGAACACAGATGAAGAACAACCATGCCCGAAGGGGGATTCGAATCGGGATTCGAACCCGGGACGCCTAGATCACGTGGAAGATGCGCTACACCTATGCCAGGACGCCGGCAATGAATTTCTTATCCACCATATAATGTATCTATATCGGAAGCTAGACGGGAGAATATTTTTGTTAGTCTTTATTAGTGCTTCTCTACTGACAAATGGCTCCTCAAGGTGGAATTAGATGGATATTGCCATATTTTCCTGGATCAAATCAATTCCCAAATTCATCGTCAAATAAAACTCGTGTATAAGGATACAAAGATCTCTTAAATTAGTACCTATAACTAACTACAATAAACCGATATCATTCTTTTTATTTAAATGAAAAATACAAAGAGAAAGTATAGTAATCGTCAAAAAATTTGAAGACGAGATTTGAAAATCTCCGCTTTAAAGACCTATCTGAGTCTGTAAAACAAATTTTTGGATTTCTATCCATCTGTTCGTCTTTGAATACGATTACTGAAAAAAACTTTAGACTAGGCGGATGAAATTAGATTTATGGGTTTTATGCTACACTTGTAGATTTCTATCAAATTTTGAACGAGATCTATTCCGAGGAAGTCTCTCTGTCCTATTGTCTGAGTACAGAAAGCAAAAACTATAAAATGTAAAGAGCTAGACAGTTTAGATTAGTTTAGTTATATTAACGTCCCGTTGTAAAGCAACACTAGGGCTATTTTGGGACGGACCTCGTAATTTTGACCTGCGGTCAGATGACGAGGACGACACCTGAGCTGGCACCCCCCTCTCCACACCAGCGGGAGGACGTTTGGCATGACGGATTTAACGTGCAACAGACCGCCTTACACGACGGTTCTTCGGTGGAATCGGTTCTCGAACCTGAAACCCTACGGCTCACAAGCCGAGACCTTACCACCAGGCCACCACGGCACCAAAGAGCTATACAGATAAAATTGGATACACGGATTTAGCAGCATTAATGTAGATTTGTACTAGATTTTAAATCAAATCCGTCAAGAGTTTAAAAAAGCAATGATTTAAAAAAGCAATGACTTCAATAAAGGAAATTTAGTATGTCATCTTACGACTGCAGTTGTAATTCTATGTCAACTATTAGTTTTGGTTTAAATCGGTTGAAAAATATCTAAGATACATAGCTCAATTTCGGGTGCTTGTGTATTAACCGCATACTAAGAATCAATCACAAGAATATTACACTCCAGAATAAGTAAAAATGCCAGATTCACGCCAAGGATCTATAATTCGTAGATATTATTCACCAATGCCATGCAAAACTTTCACGGCCTTGCCCAAGTTCCACAATTCTATGTGGCGATACATTTATTAGAACGTATTTGAGAAAATTTAGAGACCATTCCTGCCGGTTTAAATAAAGTAAATTCTTTTGTGAGTGAAATCTTTTATTAAATCAAAACTAAAAGTTAATTAAAAGATGCTTTATGAGAAAAGAGAGAGAATTTTTCCTGAGCGCAACCATAATATCTAAAGTTTCGTGTTTAGTCTCGTAGCGAATCAGGAAAACTCTTTGGGAACAACGTTTCATATGCTTCAACTAAAATTCAATCCAAATCCACAATTTTAAGGTGAGAACTTCCTTTGTTGCGATTTCGAGCCATCGATTTTAGAAATATAAAAATAGGTAGACCAACAAGAAGTCAAATTGATTACAAATTTGATCTAAAATTTGAACTAGTCTTGCATTCAGCTGATGAAAGCCTATACCGTTTTTCATCTGCGTTTTTACTTTTTCGTATTGGGAGAAAGTATTGTAGTCGTCAAAAAATCCGAACTCGATGTTTTGGCGAATCTTCACCTGTCAGACCTCCTTCATATCGAAAAAGCGTTTTAAAAAATGTCTCTCGATCTCTGCAAAAGATTACACAAACATGCTTTGAGATACATGGATAAAATTTAGTATAGAGCCTTTACACAAATTGTGTAGATTTCTGTCAAATGTTGAGCAAAATTCGTACAGAGGAAACCTCTCTGCCCGTCTCTTAGAATATAAATTAATATAACTACAAAACGAAAAGCTGGATAGATAAAATTTAGCACACGGATTTAATATGTTTACCACTTATCAAATGTTGAGCCAAATTCAACAAGGGGTTAAATATCTGTCGGTCTGGACCTTCAGACGCATTGGGGTTCTACTGAGTTCTATTATTTTTATTGTGTTCAAGAAAATGCGGACAATTGTTTTTTACAGGATTAGGAAAATCCAAAACCTTAATGCTCATAACATTTTTTGGTGATTGCAATACTTTCTTTTTACATACTTCGCATGCGTGAATGTGAAAATAATTCTCAATAGAACAGCTGCGATCTAAGTAAAAGCATTTAACTCTCCGTAAAGCTTTGAAAGAAAAAGTTGAATAGTTTTCGTATTAAAAAGATGTTAGAGCATCTGTTCCATGAAGCATGTTATTTCATAGCAATGACAGTCAACTAAAATTCCAGTTAATGCCACTTATTTATCTATGAAACATCTGTGCATGTTTATTGACTTCGCGCGCGTCTTTGAATTGTCTGCAGATTCTGAAATGACGAAATACAGAGACGACAAAATTAAATTTTAGTGAAATTCTGTAGTAAAGCATACTCTGTAAATACCTCGGGATGTGTTATAGTTTCGTAATTAATAACAAACTTGTTCTAATTAAAATGGATAATTAGTAACAATTGTTAAATCAAATATGTTAAATTGTAATATTAAGAGTTTTACTTTCATGTATTATTTTTTATGATTGGAAATGCTTCTTGTAAATTAATTATTGCTTTTTCATGTACAAATAAATAATATATTGATCTTAATCAGCGGGAGCAGTCTCCCGAAAACATTCTAGCATATTCTCTAATAAAAGTGTTATACCCAATCCCCGCAAAATCTGTAGAGAGCGCCTTGGTGGTATTGGCGTACAATAATTATGTAATATTAACCTCTGCCGTGAAATAAGCATTTTTACTGAATCTATCCTCTGTGATCCTTGGCATGCTGTTAATAATATTCGAAAATCGAATGTGTGTTTGAGACGAGTTTTTTTCAACCTTTTGAAATTAACTATAGTTATAATAACAAAATTATATTCCAAATCTGATACATTTAAGTCCTTGCGTTTTTGAGTTATCGCGGCTGCGTGCTTTTGAAAGTACAAATATCAACCCTTTGAATTCTGCTCAAATGTGCCTACACCATCGACGCTCGTTTCGCTTTAGTTAGCTTATATACGAGTAGTCGGACAGACTCTGAATGGTTTTAGCTCAAAATCTAACAGAAAATGTTATGTAAAGATCACATACTAAATATCATCCATTTGTGTTATCTTTGTCGAAAATGTGTTTTTCGAACCCAGAGAGGTCTGGGATGGGAGTTGCGTCAAAATCACGAATTAGAAGTATTTGATTATTGATATAATTTCGCTATATTTAGTCAGTGAGAAAGTAAAAAGGCATTTAATAAATGAGAATTTTGTTGTCATCAGATTATTCATAAAAAATAAAAATATGGTATTAATACTTGTGCTTATGTATATGTGTTTGTACGAATTGAGATTAGAATGCATATTAATTAGATCCCCTATTGCAATCACGTCTAATCTAACTAGAGCAGGGATACGGGTGAACATTGTGCTAGTTTTATTATAAATTATTGTTTCCTGAAAATGTCTTTGCCCTTTTTGAAAGATGTATCGCAATGACTTTTATGTAATTGCTGGTAATGTTAATTAATAATTATGTGTTCATAACCCTCACTAATTCTTAAGGATAATTAAAATCATGAGAAAACACATTGGTAACTAATTCATTGACCTTGCTATAGATTCTCAATCCTATTCACTTCCTGATTTCATATAATTTCTTCAATTGACAGTTACAAATATTTAGCTAATTATATTCCGATAGATTTGTGTATTTTCTGCATTTCGGGCAGTGAAGATCTCAAGTTTTGATAAGTCAAATGAAGGTTAGATTTTCTTATAATTTACGAATTAATTAAAAAGTTTCGATGAGATGTGTCCTGATATGACAACTATACAAATGCCATTGATATTATTTATCCTGGCAGATGTTTTTTTTCAATTATAGGAAAGTTTTATAAATAAGCAAAGGTTTGAAGTTACTTAACATTTTGTTAAGTGATCTAGATAATCCATGAAGACCAGTTGTTGATCTGCCAAAACTCTCTATTAAACGGCCTATTGAAATTTGAAAGGAAAATGGCAAAGCATCCACTGCAGGAATCTTTAAATCCTCTTTCCGAGAAGGAATATAATGATTCCGATGTATGAACAGCAGTGTCATTCCATCCAACCACTACAAGTTTAGAGGTTTTGATTGGAGGATAAATTCAATTACGCTGTTTTGATAATCTTTTCCTATTTTAAAAATGATACCTCTCTACCAGGTTCTTTTTTGTCATAATATTTTTCATTATTCCTCATCAAGGCAAACAATTCTTAGCATAGAAACGTCCCTACACTTCCACGTTACAATGTCTGAAGGTTTGGAATTTATTTTATAAATCAGCAGATTAATTTTTGCCGGGGATAGAATAAATAATTTTTACCAGGGAGTTTATAAAACAGAAGAATAATTTAAAGATTTCTTCCATATTGTGAGCAAACTCCGTTCAGTGGAAGTCGGCCTATCCGGCTGTTCAAATATAACAACAAAAAAGAAGAGAACTAGATGAATAAAAGTCGGTACACATACTTCACATCTATAGTGTAGGCACCTATCAAATGTTTAGCCAAATTCAGTAATAGGTTGGCCGTCTGAACTTTCAGAACATATAAATGCGATAACTCAAAGCCGAAATGCCTTAAAAATATCAAATTTGGGACGTGCTTTTGTGACGACATGTATCGTTCTTTGGTCTTTATTATATAATTTTTTATGTTTCAAACGCATTTTTTCCAATTCAATCTGTTTGGAAAAAATGCAAATCAATTGAAAAAATTTTGAACATAAATTCGATTTTCAGATACTATTAACCGCCTATAAGGATTAATTGCCAAAAGAATCGCCAGGAATGGTACGACAGATTCCCTAAAAATGCTCAATTCACTTCAAAGATAAATATTTCAGAAAGGTTAACATTCGTTTAACTTTTATACATTAATACTATGTAAGACATTTTCTGCCAAGGTCCACAATTTTTTGCGGAAGGTGGGGTAAAACTCTCGAGAGTATGCGAGAGAATTTTGGAGAGACCCTTCATTTCCACTGAATTATTAAAATAATTATTCTTACATATTGAAGAACTAGATATGAATATTTAAAAAGAATTTCTTTAATCTCAATGGCGATCTTAAATTAAAATCCTTTTTTGTTTGGAAACTCTCTTTTCCCGATTTAATCTAATTATAATAGCTCAATACAACTCCAAGTGCAGGTAGAATAATGCGACAGAGTTTATTTTGGCTGTCTTTGTTGAAACGTCTAATTTATAGTTTAAATTATAATTCCTACTGCCCAAGTAAATTTGGGTAGTAAATAAATAAAAAAATATAAAGTTAGTTATTCAAAAACTAAAATACATATTAACACTAAAGCTACCACGAGCGGGTCATTTCACCCGCTTCCAATGGCAATTCCAATGTATCGGTGAAATGCCGGTAGGTTTAGTGTTAAAAGGTTAAACATACAAGAAATGAAAAGCGCGCATTGAACATCCAGTTTTAGACTAATGCACATTCAGTCTAAGAAGTCACCAAGAAACTTTCCTGCCAAAACTTTCTGAATCCATGCTATTCTTGTCGTCTTTTGAGACATTTTACGTTCTAAGGAGCTTAGCAAAATCATTTTAATTTGAATAAAATGCTACTGCCCAAACCATAATGATTAAGAACATAATTTTTTTTTTATCTTGATATCTAATGTGATTTGATAGGACAACTTTTAATTGTTCAATCACCCTAAAATACAAAGTGTTGAAAAAGCTAATAACTTCCGAGCCATACTAGTAAAGATAATAAATTAGATCTTTTGTGCACTTTTATTTTCAAAACTGATAATGCTATCAAAAGAAATTCTAAAATCAATCTGTAAATGCACGCCAAAAAAAAATGAAAATTTCGCACTGATTATTTGATAACTATTTAATTCCTCTTCCCGACGTCGCCACGACGCAGGATGATGCGAGCAGTATTTTGGTTTGATTATATTAACGTCCCGTTTTAAATCAACACTAGGGCTATTTTGGGACGGACCTCGTAACTTTGAACCTCGATCATATGACGAGGTCGATATCTGATCCCTCTCTCCAAGCTTCCACCCCACACCAGCGAGAGGACGCTTGGCTCCGACGGATTTAATGTGAACTAGATCCGCTTACACGACGTTTCGTCGGTGGAAACGAGTCTCGAACCTAAAACCCTCCGCTTCCGCAGTCGACACCTTGTGCCCTGGTCACCACGGCCCTGCGAAATGTTTTGGCGGCTTTATTAAGTGATTCTGTGGGCTTATAATATCTGAAGGAATGAGCGAAATTCATTGAATGCATCTTTTTACAGAAAAAAAAATTTTTTTTAATGTTTTTAATGTGTGTATTGTTAGTAAATTTCATTTAATTATCTTGTTTAACTCCTTTTAGAGCGATTCAAAATACAGTTATTTGCTTTTTTAGTGCAACAAGTAGGCTTATATTTTATTTTGTTAAAATTTGTTTTTAAAAAATACCCAAATTTAGTTTTATAAAATATTAATTTTACGTATTTTGAATAAAAAAATTTTAACGTTAATCTTATAGTATTTGTTTATTCAAAATAACATTCGTCTTTTTGAGGAATGAATGGCTTTTAAATAATAGTCTTAACATGGCCTTATTCATATTTTACCTTAACTGCGTTTGTCATTCGGTAGAATGCTTATGTGTTATATATAATATCTAGGGTAAGCATGTAATAATTTTCATATCTCATACTTAACCTAAAAACGGCAAGCTTTCTATAAACTGTCTAGTTTTCTATAAAATACCAAAATATTCGATAGAGTATTGGCATTTTACACTTTGCCCAGTAACAAATATACTACGAAATAAAAGCAGAAGTGAAAATCCTATTTCGGAATTAATGTCCAACGGAGATTTTTTTCCACCTTAATTTTAACATCACTAAATGTGTTGAAGAATAAGTTTAAATATCATCATAATATTAAAAAAATTATTACAAATTAAATTTCAAAAGTTTATCTAAAAAATTGTACAAAAATGAAATGAATATCATTAAAAAGTAAATATTTTTAAATTTTAAGATAACCCCAAAACCATTTTTGTTCAATATGGTTATCGATTTCCGCGGTAAGTCATAACGATTATCCATCTAGCAATAATTAACTCTATTTTCACTCTCGAAAAGACCTTCTGTTTGAAGCCTATTTCTTGATTTCTTTAATATCTTCAATACTTTTCTTTAATACCTCTGACTAATGTTTTTGGTAACATAGTGAGCTCTCTCCAGAACATTTCTAATAATATTTTGCAGCTCTGTTAATTAACAAAGCGTTGAATTAAGTTAACTGTAAAAATGTTATCTAAAGCAATTTGAAATATTCGTATAGCGATTTGCAGGCATTTGAGTGTTGCCATTCCACAAGTTACAATAAGAGCGATTTCTAGGCCTTGTTAGCAATTTATATATAGAGAGATTTTGTACCATTCACGAATATGGAGGATGTAAAATAAAAGCAATCTCGCTATTAGTCAAATTTCTTAATGAATCAAATCAGTTGTGTTGATTCACATTCAAAAATAAACGTAAGCGCTCATGTCATTAAATTCCACTTTATTTCACACTATGCTGTAAAGTCAGATCGTTTTTTGTCGCTCTCCAAAATCTAGTTTTAGCTGTGCATTTGGCACATGTCACGTGAGCACGATTTGACATCATGCACAATTCGCAAACCATAAAGATACGAAGTTTTAAAATGTTTTATATAAATATAATTTTCGTATATTTTGTAAAAATATAAAAGTTTGCTTTCAAAATATTATAGTCCTAATCGATAAGTGAATAAAAATTGTCTTGGCATTAATTAATCAAAATCAATGATATCGTTGACTCTCACATGCTCATCGATTAACTTCAAATAAGTTGGTGAAAGCACCATTAAAACACAAATCGAGAGTTAGTTAATAAAGTATTTGGATTTGGGGGGGTCTTTAAATTAAAAGCAAAACATTCTCGTTATATTGTTTCATTCATTAACCCTCCCTGCTAGAACAGAAATGTATCACTGGAAAAGATTTGCAACATTTGAAGTTCCTGCTTACAAAGGAACAGAGGTGACATAAAGGGTTTCAGGTTCGAGACTCAATTTCACCGAAGAATCGTCGTGTAAGCGGATCTGGTGCACGTTAAACTTGTCGGGAGCACTGGTGTGGCGTGGAAGTTTGTAAAAGGGGTGACAGCTATTACGAGGTCCGATCCAAAATAATAGTGTTACTTTAAAACGGAACGTTAATATAATTAAACTAAGCTATATCTTTACGAAAGGAAGGATTCCATTCATCTATATTTCCGAAGAAATCACATTCTAAAATTATTGAGCAATATATATATATATAACAATAATAATTCAATGGTAGAAATTATTACTAATGTTTGAGTTTTTATTTTAGCCTTTGCCGTGTTTGCTTATCACCCAAAAATATTACTGCCATCTCACTATTTCTTCAGAATAATACTTCGCGAAACATCATATTCCCAGAATAATCTATCGATTAACAGACATTTTAGATAATCCTTGCTGAATCATTGATTTGGATGATTCGAATCTTACCGCAACATAAACCCAGAAGGAAATCGCTCCTAGAGAAAGGCTATCGATTCAATCGTTGATACATGACATCACGCCCTATTTCGTTTTTTGCAATGGATTCCCAAAACAAATTATATCAGTTCATCTGGGTTAGATATATATATTCAGCATCAATTACCGGACCTGTGAAGACTGAATTTCGCAAAATAAAAATGTCTAATTCAAATGGCTTCATCTTAAGACACGTTTAGGTTTGCCTCGATATTTAATAACTGTAGAAATGCGATGATTAATTTTCAGAATATATACTCTTTCCTATTAATTTAATAATATTTTAACATCATAATGCTTATATATTAGCATACTGTCTGCAAATAGCACAATGCAACATGTCGATTAAAAATCTTGCAAAACGTTTTATAAAACAGAACGTTGGATCTGGAGCTACCGCATTATCATGTTTTCCATTTCACGCCAGCTCAGTTATCTTGTCTCACTGCAATAAATTTTTAAAAATATTTTTAAAACCTTTTATATCATCAGTTTTTATTGTTTTAACTTAATGTATTTATACATACGCATATTTAGATAATATTAAATGTTTTTTTTTCAGTCTAATTAATCACCGCATTTTAATTAGAGTAAATTTTAAAACAAAAACTAAGAAAAACGTATCAAACTCAAAGCATTTTTCATAAAAAAATATTTCAAACTACAGACTTGTATCTTTTATTTATTTTTTGAGAAAATCGATTATTTTCAGGATTTAATTTCACGCTCATTTGAATTAAGCAAAATTTATTTGTTCACTTCTTAATAAGTGAGCTTTTATTTCTAATTCAGCTCAAATAAAAAATATTTTATTAAAATTATGAGTTCTGCATATTCAATGAATTCCACTTCGAAAATTAAAAATTAATACAAGCGCTTTGAATGGCAGAATTCATTCATAAAAGAAAACTAGTTTTCTCATTCATTTCAATTATTTGGATGTAGTTATGCAAATGGGAATCGGCCCTAAAATGCAAGTCGAGATACGGCTGTTTTTGCTAAACGTGTTACAGGGCAGTTGCGGGAAACAAAAAGTAATAATAATAGTAATAATGATACAGAATTTTTCGAAATTTGATTAATACATCGTATATCGTTTATTATGCAATAGATTGGGATTGGCTCAGCTTCGTAAAAACAAATTGCATACATTTTAAATAATAACTTCAGAAATCTATAAAACGATTCTTGGTTTCTCAACCAAATTTTATTAATTTTATCTATAGCTCTTTAATTTAAATCCAATCATATTAAGTAAATAAGAAGATTAAAGAATTGATTGTTTTTTTTTCTGCCTAAAATATATATGGAGGAAATGTGACACTTCGGTAATTTTAAAATATCGCATTGTTAAATAAAAAGAGCGAACACTTCATTTGATTTAATCGCTTAGGTTAAATGTATATGATAATAACAATAGTATCAAGTAGCATGGCAGTGGGAAAAAATAACAAATATCAGAACACACGTGTTCACGCAGACATGTGTGCTGATGGTGCAAGAGGAAACATTTTGAAAAACATTCTAGTAAAAGACATTCGTTTCACAGATTAGAATTACAGCACGGTAGTATGTATGTTATTTAAACACCCATCTCGAAATAGAATTTTTACCTAGTGAATTGATTGCTGCTGCATACCGTTGTACTAAATGAATATTTATCTTAATTGCCGTCGGCCAGTCAAGGTTTCTGGAACAATTGCTCTGAAAGTTCATTGCAATGCTGGGCTGACCATAACACGCCCCTTGGAAATTCATTTAAAAAGGATCACGGCGGAAAGCACGTGTAGTCAATTATTTTAAATGATACATCGGTAAAGATACATTCATTAAAGCAATCAAAGGAAAAACAAGAGAATTTTAAGCTAGATTTAGAATTAGGTTTGAAATGATTCTGGAATCCAGTTTCGTAGATGCATTTTTAAAAACTATTTGTTTCATTATATTCATTACATTAATGAATCATTTGACATTTTTTCATTACTTAGGAGACCTACTGCAGCAGAAAAAGAAGAAATAAATTAATCTCAATCACTAGTCTGATTTTTTTTTTGTTGTGATTTTGAAGGATTTTTACATCTTAGATTTTTCTGAGTTCAAGAGCACTCATTTTTGTCATTATGTCTGTCCGTATGTCTGTGACAAGACAGCTTACAAACGCTTTGAGCTAGATGAATAAAATTTAGTATATTTTCTTTACACCAAATTATTGATTTCTACAAAATTTTAAGTATAATCTGTTCAGAGGAAGTCCATCTGTCCGGCTTTTCGAATATAAATTAACACGATAACTTCAAAACGAACAGAGCTAGATGGATAAAATTCGGTACTCAGATTTAATATCTATAGTGTAAATACATAACAAATTTTGAACCGAATCATACAAGAGGTCAGGTGCATGTGAGCACGATATTTTAAAAGCGTAATTACTTAAACATATAAAATTTGTTTTTTGTTTTTTTTTAATTACACTTGTGATTCTGCGTTGGGGAATTGGAAAAAAAGCATATACAGCGCAAATTCGTTTTCATATATTTTCAGATATTACTAATCGCGTGCGACTGATTAATCGCCAAATACCTCGCCAAGGATCACACAATAGATTCAGTAAAAATTCCTGGAACAGGTTAATATTTCATAATTATTATATACCAATGTCGTATAAGGTGTTCTCTGCCTTTCTCAAGGTCCATAATTTTTTGCAGGGATTGTGGGGATAACACCTTTCTTAGAAAGTATGCGAGAAAGTGTTTGAGAGACTGCTTCCGATGGTTTCATGTAAAATGTCATGAGCTCTAGAAATATCATCGAAGGTCACCTACCATGTATACTCCCTATTTTTGAAAGAAATCACAAAAGCATTATTGCACTGTATATTGTCTATGGGAAAAATAATTACAACCGAGCTAAGCCATTTCAATTACGCCCCAGTTTTGCCATTTCTTGATATAAATACGTGAGCTTATAAGCTTCATCAATGTTTAAACGCTTCGTACAATGCTATAATATGTAATAATATAACTCTATAGAAAAAGGACTCCCCACCTGTGCAAATTGTACCAATTTTTCCAATTTTGTTATTTGTTTGTTTCAGTTATTACAATTTACATTTTTAAGACTTCGTACTAAGTGTCGCCTTCCCTATTAAGACATTTATTGAAAATTCATTATGAATCTAAACCAGAGGAAATGATTTTCCCACAACTTTTTTCCATACTCTCTAATAAAAGTGCAACCCTAGAGAAAACTTTGCATGCCATCGGAATATAATAGTTGCGAAACATTAAGCTTTGACGTGAATTTAGCCTTATTAGAATTTATCGTGTCATCCTTGGCGAGATTTTTGGCGATTAATTTCTGGTATATGGTTAATATTATGCGGAATTCGAATTTGTATTTTTGATGCGTTTATATTAACTAATTAAAACAAAAGTTTGGCACAAAACTACATTCGTAGACATAAAATCCATACTAAATTTGAATATTGAAATCACTGCTTTTCTGCGTTATCCTTTTTACAGGCTTCTGAAGGTATAAATGTATCGACGTCCAAACCCTTGCTTCATTTGGCACAAAATTTGATGGTGTCTACAATATCGACGTTAAATATGTGTGCTGAATTTGAGCAGTTTGAGCCATGTAGCTCTCTTCGTTTTTTCTAGTTAACTTATTTTCGAATAGACAGATAGACTTCCTCTGAACGAATTATGCTCACTTTTTTGACAGAAATCTAAAAATTTGATGTCAAGACCGCATACCAAATTTCATTCATCCATCTCAAAGCACTTTTGTGTTATGGCACGGATAGACAGATGAACAGACATAATGCCAAAAACGTATTTTTTGAACTCATAGAAATCTAAAATGGCGAAACTCGTCAAAATTTCGAGTTCGAATTTTTTGGCGATTACAATATTTTCTCTATATTTCATATAGATTAAATAAAAGTAACTAAATAAATTCTTGAAGAATGGAAATTTTTATCATTAATTTAATCTTAATTTAGCCGTAAATCCATTTCCAAGCAATAAAAATCTAATTCTTACATAAAATCCTCCAAAAGATCGTTAAGAACAAGAACTGAATCATAGAACTGTCTGATGGATTCTTGCGCATTAAGGGATATTCTTGCACATAACGATTATCATCCGACATACTTTTTTTTTCAGGAGCACAAAAGCAGCCGCATTGTGACTGCATTTTATGCAGCAATGAGCATGTGACAAAATCAAGAGAAAGAATGCAAAGAGAAGGTGCTTTCAGTAGCATCCTGTAGAACACAGAAATGTCGCTTTTCAAGCTTATTTGACCTAAACTGGAAACCAAGTGGCGAAATAAATAATAATAACAATTGTTTAGTAGATCAAGGCAGTTTTTACTTCCCATTTAATGCGAGTACTCTCAGTCCTTTTCATAAAAAAAGTCAAATGCTGATGGTTTACCAGAAATATCCGACTATTATTATTAGTTTTTTAAGTTTGTCCAAAAAGGTAAGATTTTTTTGCATTTTCAATATGTTTGAAAACTACAGTACGTTTCAACACTTCATAAAATTTTCACATCATAAAATCTTTACAGGATGATATTGTGGTCGCGAGTTTCGATACGCAATACATTTTGATTTAGTTCAAGCCATATAAGGTTGCCGATGGAAAAAAATGGTCGAAATGTGTTTTTGGAGATCGATATCCGTCAACAGTTTACTCATTTTTCCTATCAATCATCACTTAACTTCGAAATGAGATATAATTTATATTTAAGTCAAGTTTGTCTTTGACATTCATTAATTTATAAACCAATTTCTAGTTATATAACGCTACCTGTTGTAGATAATCCGACAATTGTAAAAAGTATAAAGAAAAAAAGATGAAATATGAATATAAAATATTCCTTATTAAATCTATAAAGAATTACAATTTTTACAAAAATAGTAAACACTTCATCGAAATTTATATTTATGAAAGTTTTCCATCAATTAAAAAAACAAATCTGTTTTTAAAAAACATTTTCTGAAACAGTTTTTTTTTTTGCTTTAATATTGCGGAATATTTATTCAATTTTTTTTCATTGGAAGCTCAAATTTCAGAATGCAGCAAGAAACGTTAAAAGACGTTGAATTATCTTTACGTTATTTCAAAGACATCTGACAGAAAACATAAGGTGGTTGTAAAATCATGGGATGATCCGTAAGTTAAGTCAGGAATACGGAAACAAATTATTTTTACATTGTAATAAGAAATTCCAAACATAAAGCGGAACATCTATAGATGACCTTTGGCCATCGAATTAAGAAAAAAAGTGGATACCAAAAGGAACCAATTCACTTTATCAAGTGCGCTGCACAAGATTAATAAAATACGAATTTACCATAGTCCATCAACAAAGTTGCATGAATATCTGCTGTTGTATGAATTTTGTATACTTGCAAAACAAGTGTTTTGTAGACCTATAGAGTCACGATTTTTCATAACATTCTATTATATTTTATTGAATTATATATATTAAAGTCAATATATTTTTAAACATATTTTTTAAAAATCTATTGAATACTAAAAGCAACTAGTCTTATGATGACAGCTAATTAAAATTTAGATTAGAAAATGCCATCGGGCATTTAAGTACTTATTTCTGCATTTAAAGTTATAGTAAGAACTTAAACTTCGTAAACTATTTTTATGCTTCATAATAAAATTAATCTGTTAGATGAAACTGTCATATATTTTTGAAAAAAAAACCCTGTGAAATTGCTTTTCTACGTTAAAACCTTACGAAAACAATCTTAAGAGAAAAAGAATTTTCAAAAATTAAATATTATACTTATATTATATATATTATATAATATTATAATTAAATATTATATTTATTCTTATAAAATATATACTTCTGCAAACTTTACGAGTGTACTTTCCATATATGATTCGTTATTTATCTATATGGATTCTAGAGCAATATATTCCAAACTTCGTTGTAGATTGGTTTGGTTTGGTTTAGTTATATTAACGTCCCGTTTGAAGCAACACTTGAGCTATTTTGGGGCTGACCTCGTAATTTTGAACCGCGGTCAGATGAGGAGGACGACACCTGATCTGGCACCCCCCCCTCTCCACACCACACCACACCAGCGGGAGGAACTTCGTTGTAGAAGAAGAGCAATATGGCTTCCAGAACTTGAGAATAAGTTAGTATTTCATTCAAAAATATTGGCAAATAAATGTGGTAATGATCTTGCAGTTGATATTTTCTAGCTATATACTAAACAATAAAAACAAAACTTTACAATCTCTTGTAGTAAGGAATAGTAATCATCAAACATAAAAGGAATATGTGCTAAAAAACGAAACACTTGCAAAATAAAATGTAGAAATCATCAACTGCCATATTAAAAGCCATATATGATATTAACAGACTGTAGAAACACTGAACTCTGTTTTTTAAAAACTAGACTGTAAATTATTAAAATTATTCTTGCCGCCTTTGCCCACCATCTACAAATTTAAAATGATTTGCAAAACTATATTGACACTCCCCCAGGCATAACCATAGAAACCGATTTCCACAGTTTTTATTTTCTAATAGCATCTTAAAATTAATGGTGATAACCAAGATAATCTTGATTGATCTCCTTCTCCCAACCAGCCTTGAATTTATGAGAAATCTCACAAAACCACTACTTCGTTTTGCGACTACTTTCATTGAGAAGAAATAACTTTAAAGGAATATTCCACACACAGTACTAAATACAATATATAATTTACGACTTCCTCCTTTTTATATTTCAAATGAATTCTCATGATTCTTAGATGCATAGTCAGAAATCGTCTGGCCTTCCGGCTTAATAAGATCTAATTGAACTTTCGGAAAGATATAATAAAATAATATTTAAAGGTCTTTATCAAATTGATGAATTTCGCCGATTGCCATCACCAAATAATTTCGTATCTTCGAACATGCAGCTAAGAAATTAAAATATTTTATAATTATTATGCCATTATAATTTTAAATAACACTCTGATTTACTTTGATAACATGTATTTTAGCAAATTAATTAATTAAAATTACTAAATATTAAAATTACCTCTAACTACCATTAATTTACGTCATAGAATCTGACTAATATCGATAGAATTAATTTAACATCAAATAAATTAGATGAATTACATTTCATCACTATATGGTTACAATAATATAAGTGAAAATCGTATAATAATGATAAAGCTGATAAGTTAGTCTTACTTTAAAATGGCGAAAATGGCAAACTGGCGATGAAAATTGGCGAAATCAAATCTATTAAGAAAGTTGAGATCGGTGACAAAACTTGTTTCGCAATATCTCTTGAAATATAGAGGAAATGATACATGATCATTGAGGACCATAACTAATCATATGAAATAGAAATTTTCGATATTGATCCAGTAGTTGGGGCTGACAAATTCTGCAGCGGATTTTCCTCTAGACTTTATGTATTGACTTAATATTTTTTTCGATTGCTCTCAAAACTGAATATTGCAAGAAGGCAGGTAACCATTGGTGACATATCTATAAGTCACAAGTTTCATATGAAATTTATAAAAAAAATTTGAAACTGAAAAATATATGAAATTAAAAAAAAATTGTGTCATGAAACTGTGTCAAGATTTCTCCGCAAAAAATGTATTGTGAAACCATTCGTTTTAAATTTTTCTCATAAATATAGGGGGCGGGGGGCAAGCGATTCTTGATGATATATCTAGCGATCGTGATGCTTTATATGAAATAAATATTATGAAGATTCTTTCAGTGGATTTGGCAGACGAAATTTATTGCCTGATTTTCCCATAATGAACGTATTGTGAGAAAAATGGTTTTTTTTTTATTATTATTTCTCAAGAAAATAAAGGATGGTGAAAGGAAAATAAGATGGCCATTAATGATATATCTAGTGGTTATGAGCTTCTGTCAGAAATTAATTTTTTTTATTAGTCGATTGGTAGTTTAGGCGAAGATTTTCCCCATAGAAAATGTATAATAAGATTTTGTTTCTTCCATTTCTCTACGGGATGTAGGAAAGCGTATAACCCTTTATTTAGTTCATTTATGTAGTTCATGAGCTGCATATAAAATTAAAAATTTTGAAAACGATTCGATGGTCTCGGCTAAGAACTCCGAAGGAGGATTTCTATATAAAAAAGGCATTATGAGGCAGCATTTTAAAATTTCTCTCGAAAATTAGAAAATAAAAGAAATCAGATGACTAATGATAACATACCTAGAAGTCATCAGCTTTAATATGAAATTAAATTTATCAAAATTTATTCAGTGTTTTTGGCTGGTGAGTTTTGTCCTAGGATTTTACCGCAGAGAAAGTTTAATGAGATTTTTTTTATTTAATTTCTCTATAAAACTGAAAGGTGAACAGGAGACCGTTGAAGAACTATCTAACTCTTACAAGATTCCATATGAAATAGTTGAAATCGGTTCAATTGTTGGAGCTCGGGGATTGGCTCGTGAAATTCCTTTATTATTTTAAATATATAGATTGCATCTACAATTTTCTAAAGGATTTAAGTTAAAAAATTTCTAAGAGGCATTGGCAAGTTTCAAGCATTCTGCAATGCAAAGAAGAATGATTATCATCGCGTTTATTCTGTTTCCGTTCGTTTAGAATTGAAAAATTGTTTATTCTGCAAAATTTGATAAAAAAAAAACCAATGTCTAATTTTTCGCCAAAAAGTCTGTTAGACGGATACAGAGGACTATTTAAACTAAAAGAAAGGTCAAGGTATATTTATACAATAAAATTGTTTCTAAAGTACACTGGAAAGGTCACTCAGAAGTATTGTTCTTTTAAAGGAAGTCAGTTCACGCCTGAATGAAATTGCACTGTTGAAAATTATCAAAGAACGAAATAAATAGAAATTAAAAAAAAACTTTTCATACCTTTTTTCAAGCAGTTTGTCGTGAACTATACCAGATTCTGCAATGACGGAAAAACTTAAGTCAATATTCCCTTGCATAGTTTTCAGTTCATACTTCTTTACTACCAAGCGAATTCATAGAGAAAAGCATTCACCATAAGCATTCATATATAAAGATGATGCAAGTGCATTGGGAAAATGTAAAATATTTTAAGAAGGAAACTGTAAATGACAGATAAATCGCAAAAATCGATATATTTCGCAATCTTTATATTTTTATATTTCTTAGGTAACAGAAAACAAATAAATAGTGCAAAACTCAATTCAATCTTCAAAGTGCGTGCAAAGTCAAAATTCATAAAAATAAATAGTCGTTTATTGTTGCCAAACTGGATATTAATGTAATACGAAATATAAAATGAATATTTATACCTGGATTGACTTTACCTTTAACTTAATCAGATTGATGAGATACTAAATGAAATATTCTGGCTTTAATATCACAGAAAAATTCTTTTGAACTATTAATCTTCATATTATGCAATTTACATTACGCAAAGTTTAATTCTACATATATAAAAACGCGCTAAATTGTGTATAACAAAAAAAGGGGGGGGGAGAGAATCTACATCAAAGTTCAGTTTTTTTTATCAGTTATAATTTTAAAATGATTCGTGGCAGAACTAAAGATCCATTCCCCCAAACACAAACACTGAAATTGACTTCTCCAATTTTTACTTCTTATGAAAAATAATGATGCCAAGAAACATCTTGAATGTTCTCCTACTCTCAACAAGCTTTCATTTATATGAGAAATCTCAAGAACACTACTTCATTTTGCATCCTCTGAGGGTAAGTAACCTTAATGGAATATTCCAGACACAGCACTAAATAAAATATATAATCTACGATTTCCACCTTTTTTTTTATTTCGTATGAAATCTCATGATTCTTAGATGCATCTTCAGAAATCGTCCGGCTTTCGACCTCCAATTTCAAAAAATATCGTAAAATAATATTTAGATAGATTAGCCCTTACCAACTGGATGGATTTCGCCAATTTCCGTCATCAAATAATTTTGAACACACAGCTAAGAAAATCAAAATGCTCTATGATTATTATGTAATTATAATTTTAAATAGTACTCTAATTTGTTTTGATAGCATGTACTTAATCAAAATTTGTCGACTTCGCCATATTAATATTGTTACAAGTCTGTAATGTTAGTTCTTAGCGCAATTTATTATATAGTAGGGAAAACAGTTTTACAGGTTACTTTGACGGATGCTTATTGGAATTCAGGTCGATGACGCCAAGGCTTGCAAATAAAGTTTGCGATCATTTATTGACTTGGCAATGAATTTGACTAATTTGATGACAAAATATGATTCTAGAAACAACAAGATTCTAGATCCATTAAAAGATTTAACAAGATTTTTCCAGAAATTTATGTGCTTTGATTTTAATGAACTACAAATGTGATGAACTTCATCTTATCACACCACTATATTACCAAATCATAGTTACAATAATATAAATAACAATTGCATAATGGTAGTGAAGCTTACATGATGGTTAGGTTTACCTTTTTTGTGATATCCATTTATTTAATGAGCCTGAGGTATGTGACAAAATTTTATTTTGTAATGTCGCTCGAAATGCAGAGGAGAGGGAATATGATCATTAATTACATATCGAGAGATTATGAACAATTATATGAAATAAAAACTGTAGAAATTGATCCAGTGGTGAAGGCTTTTAAACTCTGTCGTGAATTTCCCTTTAGGACAATTTGATTTCTCCTAAAAATGGGTGGTGCCAGAGGCTAGATGATGATTTTACCGCAAGGTGATTTTTTTTTTATTTGTATTAAAAATTGAGAATGAAGAGAGTCAGGTGACCATAATGGCATATGTAGAAGTCATGAATTTTCAGTCGCAATTAAAGCTTTTGAAATCAATCCAGTGGTTATGGCTGGTGAACTCAGTCACAAGATTGTCAATTAACGATGTGTTGTGAGATACTGTTTTTTAAATTTCTCCCGAAAATGGAAAAGGGAGGAGGTAAAGTAATCCTCGGTAGCATATCTAGAGGTGACATGATATTTCATGTAAAAACAGATTATCGAAATCGGTTCAATAGCTTTTTCTAGCGAACTTTAGTATGATTTTCCTATAGAGAATATATTTTAGTACCATATTTTTTCGAGTCTTTGGAAATGGATCGTGAAGGAAAGCAGAGGAATTTTGATGATCTATGCAGAGGTCCGAATTTAAATTGCGTTCTTTCTACAGCTTTTGCTATGTAGTTTGTTTCTTTCGATGTTCTTTAAATTTGGAATGAACAGGACATTAATTACAATTCTTTGGAGTAATGAAGTTACAGAGATTTTAGAAATACTGAAGAATTTAAAACTTTTTTAGAAAATTTTACACTGACAATACTTTGAAATTTTCTTCAAATTGTAAACCATTTTAATTACCCTTTGATGATTTGGTATTTTTTCTGTTGATTTTAATATTCATTTGAAATGCCTTAAAGATTTAAAGAGGCTTTTCTAAATCGACCACAATTTCTTTAACATCGCAAATCTTGAGTTCAGGGATTTAATTTAAAGCTGTATAAATTGCTGTATATAAAATTAAAAATATTTTCTATAAAAGGTAGATAAAGGATGAAAAATAATTTCTTTTAACTAATAACATTCTCGATAATCATAAGTTTCGTGAACTACACGCAGCTAATACAAACTTAGATCCTAAAAATTTTAAATGCTTTTGGAATTTTTATGTATAAAAGAGGTTTGAAAGTAAACTGAATCTATATTTTTTGAAACTTTACTTTCATTACTTTGCCTTCAAATCTTTTTGAAATTCAGCATTAGCCATATCTCATTAAAAAAGTGTAGCATTAAAATTTAATCATATTCGATTTTTATATGGAATGTTTGTAAGCTCTTTGCCCGAATTCAAATGCGGAAAAAAGTCTGTTATAGAATGGAGCTATTTTTAAAGCTCGGACAATTTGACTTGCATCATTTATTTTAGCTCTTTCAGTAGCATGAAATATTTTTAATTTTAATATAAGGTGAAGAGTGAATATAGCAAGTGTCCCTAATATTGCCATCCACAGTAGTTTTTTGATTACTTCTGATACCTGATGGTCAATAACAGAACTATAAAATTTGCTCTTTTAGTAGTTGCTTATGGTAACTAGAAGTACATTTGTTGCTTTTCCAAGCCTGATTTAAGATTAATGTTTGTTTGCAATAGTTGAATTTTTTGGCCCAATTTTTCGTAATTGCCACCAGAAAGTCAGCTGTTACCATTTCTTGAAGTAGTTAAGATGGCACCTTTCTGGTGAATTTTTGAAAGATTGGCATAATTTTGTAGTTTTTTAGGAGAAGCAAAACATTAATTTTAAGTCCCTTACTGTTTTTTTTCCTTTCCTCCTATTAAAACAGCTCTCACAGAGGCAAGAAAAAGAAGAAAAATGAAAAGTCCTTGTCACATAGAAATCCATCAACATCTGGAAAAAATATCAAGCTAAGTGGTAAACGAACCATTTTCAAAAGTCCAAATCAGAAAAACGGAATAGAATTACTTCTTCAAAAAATGGTGAAAGCTTCCCATGTTGGTCAAACGAAGAAAATTATAACGGGTGTGGTGAAAAATATAGTGATGGTCAGTTTGTAAAAAATCTTACTCAGACAGTTAAGTGTGCGCTATGAAACAAATAGCATCTCAAAAATTGTGATTGCAGGAAAGTAAAATAAAAAAAATAACGCTTGAGTAAAAGGAGGCTATTTTGCAGTTTTTTCAATTTAGTTGTATTCTAATTTTGCATTTTTATAAAGAATGTATAATAATAGCATATAAAAAGTAAACTTTATTTCAATCCCTTTTAGACGTTGACAATATTAGGTGCATATTATTCAAGATAACAGGAACACTTTTTTAATAGGAAAAATAATGTGACAGCAAAACTATTTTTTTCATGTTTAATATTATACGTTTCAATTCGCATGCTGTTTAGTTTTAGATAACAGATTAGCAACAAATAATGTATAAATTAATCTCCTGATTAAAATAAAGTATTAAGTGTAAGATACACTGGTGTGCAAAACTTAAGCAACAGGTATGTTTTTTGCCATAATTTCACGAGAAATCATCTGAGAGACATGCAATTCAGAAATGAGATGCAGCATTTTGTTCTGAAAGAATGACGAAAGCATAGTTGCGCAGAAATGAATACAATGCATACAGTATGGAATCAAACAAAAAAAGGCCTTATTAAACTCATAGTATCGTTACACATGATTGTCTGTCCAAGAGGAAGAACAGCAAGCAGATGTTCCTTAGTATGGGATATGCCCTCCCCTTACTACAATGGTTGCTTCGCACCGTCTCCCCATACTCAGCACCAGATTGTCCAACAGTTCTTGAGGTAAGAGGGCGCATTCCTCAATCAGCATCTGTTTAAGTTGTCGGGTGTTCCCAGGAGGATGTAATTGTGCCGCAAGGCGTCTCCCCGAAGCATCCCACACATGTTCTATCGGATTTAAATCAGTGGAGCACGCCGGCCAATCCATTCGAGTGATATCTTCACTTTTCAGGAGCTCCTCAACAGCATGAGTCCTGTGTGGCCGTGCATTGTCATCCATAAAAACGAAGTCTGCTCCAATGGCACCTCGGAACAGGTGCACATGGGGAAGGATCACCTTCTGACAATAGCGATCTCCAGTTACAGAACCTCTGTCGAAAACGTGGAGCTCAGTCCTCCCGTTCATCATAATGCCTCCCCAGACGACAACTCCAGGACCACCGAAACGGTCTCTTTCCGTGATGTTACTGGGATGAAACCGTGTCCCGACCTCTCTCCAAATCAACTGGCGTTGGGAATCGCTTGTGGCACTAAACGACTCTCATCTGTAAAGAGGACACGACTCCATTGATGAGATGCCCAGTTTTTGTGCTCCCTGCACCACTCTAAACGGTGCCGCCGGTGGGAAACTGTCAAAGGGATGCAGCGTTCAGGACAGCGGGCGAATAGGCCACCTTTGTGAAGGCGTCTGGACACAGTAAAACATGACACTTGTCGCCCCGTTGCTGCACACAGTTGCTGAGCAATGGCGCTTGCTGACTGGTTTCGGGTTCTTTTCGCCTGCAGGACGATATGTCGGTCATCCACTGCAGCTGTTTTCCTGGGGCGGCCACCACCAACCTTTATCACAGCTGTACCTGTGGTTTGGAAGGCTTTCCGAGCGCGCGAAACGACACTTTTGTTGATTCCGAACTCTTCAACTACATTGGTCACACTACGGCCCTCCTCCAGCTTTCGGATCATTTTTCCACATGTGAAATCGTCCAGGTGATTTCTACTAGCCATATTTCACGAATTAACTCACGTGAATTTGCAGCGAATGTCTTTAATTGCGTCTCCGTCCTTCCTTTTATTGTAATGTTGAGCTGCGCGCGCCTTCCGCACGTGTTTTGCGTACGCTCACGTCGCCTGTGGCGTTTTGTTCCTGATATTTGCATACGCATGACCTTTCTCTTTAATTACGTGTTCATTGTACTTATCGCAAGAACTCCTTTTCTGAAATGTCATGGCTATCTGCTTAAAATTTGCATTGTTGCTTAAGTTTTGCACACCAGTGTATTTAGACTCTAAATATCTGAAGCGGGCCTACTTATCCATAAATAAAACAGGCTGAATCGGAATTTTTTATTTTTTATTTAATTCCTTTGCAAGAGTTGTAAATTTCTTAGTAAATATAAAGTTTTACAAATTTCACCATTGTTAATTTAAAAGATATGTCTTAAGTTTTAGTCCTCTGTTTAAATTTAAATTTATCTAAATAGTTTTCGATATTTTCGAGTCGAAATGTTGCTATATTTCGGATAACTTGGCAAATTAAATTGGTGTGAAATTACTTAAAAAATAAACAAAAATTTATACAGAATAAACTAGTGAGAGGGGTCTCTCCAAAACTTTCTCACATACTCTCTAATAAAGGTGTAATATCGGAGAAAGCCTTCCATGACATTGGCGTTCAATAGCTAAAAATGCTAACTTTTGCTTTGAATTTAACGCTTTTACTGAATGCATCATGTGATCCTTGGCGAGGTTTTGGCGATTCATTCCTTCCATTCGGTTAATAGTAAACGAAAATTGAATTTTAATTTTAGACACGCTTTTCTAACCGATTGAAACAAGAATTTAATATAGAATTACAATTGTATTCACAAAATCATGTAGGAAATTTCATATTTATTTAGGACAATGCTTTTTTGTGTTAACACGTTTACATGCTTGCCAAAATATAGATGGTGAACCTCTTCCTGGATTTGGCTCAAATTTTGAAAGCTATAGATTTCAAATACACAATAAATTTTAAATTTTTTTACAGAATTTTATTTTCTAGCTCTCTTTGCTTTGTAATTATCGCGTGTACTTATATTTGAACAATCAGACGGATAGACTTCCTCTGAACAGAGTTTGCTCAACATTTGAAAGAAATCTACAAATTTGGTATAATGACCTTGTGCGAAATTCAATTTGTTTAGCTCAAGTCGTTTTTGAGTTATCTTTGACACAGAAAGAGAGAGAGAAATATTTTCCATAAATGTATTTTTCTTACCCAGAGTGGTCTACGATTAATTAGACGGAGTAGATGAGGTAGGTAAGAAGTAGGAAAACCTGGAGATGCATCAAAATCTCGAGTGTCGATTTTTGGCGATCACAATAAATTCTCCATATTTCGTATGCGAGGAACTAAAAAAGTAAAAACTTGCTACTGGTCAGATGGATAAAGTTGGAAATAATAGGTCATTTATTTGAATTAATGTGAACGCTTGTTCATAAAGCACATAAAAGTAGAGTTTCAAAATATATTGTAGCTGTCAAGACTCCGTAAATCTTTCATCCTCAATAGCTGTTAAGTCTGTTTTATAATTAGCTCTAATTAGACAAGAGTCATTTTTCAGCAGATTTTTTTTCTAGAGATAAATTACCATAATTTCTTGTAATAATTTGACTAATTATTCAGTCACCCAGATAAGAAATAAGATTAAGGAAAAGTAAGCATAAAAATTTTTGAGTGAAAATAATTTGCATTTTAAAACGAAAGTCGATTTTCATTTTCGTTTTGCTTGGAAATAATGTCTGCAATGAGTACGATTAGGTTTAAGACTACATGTGTTAAAAAAACAGTTACTAAAAAAAGTTATTATGTCAGGATATTTGAAAAGAAAAAAAAAGTCTCTATGCTAGCGAAAAGATTAGAAAATTTAATCACAAATTGCATCTATTGTTTTTAATTTTTATAAAAATAAGTTAATAATTCTTAATATTTGTTTTAACACTTTGTTAAAAATATGTTATCAACATTGGTGTTTTCACTGAATTTAAATAAGTATAACTTATTCGTCTAAAACATTTTCTTAATTTCATAATTAACTATGTTGATAAAGAACAATTTCACCATATACCTTCGGGGATTACAGTAATTAATAAGTGGTAAATTAAATTTATTGGCAAAAGAGCAAACTAAATGATTTACCAGAAAACACATTTAGAACAAAACGTGAGCAATTGCGACATAAATAAAATATTTTATTTAATGCAGGAAGAGATAATTGCCATTTTTTTTAGCTAAGGGTGAAATTTAAAATATTTTTATTATATAATATATTGTCGCTTTTTAACGATCAATTGGTTCACCGGTATTAACGGATTAAATCGGTGAACCAACAGGTTGCCAATTAAAACCTTATTTTAAATAGTTTGTGTAATTATGACTTAATGACATTCTGAGCAAAATATTTTTAAGCTTCAAATTTTGATAGACATAGAGCTCAAGCTATTAAAAAGTCCCCGCCGTTCTATTCATTGTGCTAATCCTTTTCCTTGTCTTCTCTTTGTATGTTTATATATGCAATTACATCGCAGAAAAGAACAGCTGAATTAAAAACTTATAAAATATTTTTCACTATTCATTGATTCTGAAATTAAACTTCAATTGTAAGTACAATAAAATATCAAAAATTTTATTAAAAATCTGTCTTATTAAAAACCTAATCAATAAGAAAAAAATAAGAAAGTATGTATTCACTCTTGAAATTATATATGCGACATATTTGATAACTCAAGGTCAAACGGCCTATCTGTACACACAGTCACGTGCAGACTCTTTGCTGTTATTTGTAGAGATAGATATCTTTATTATTTTATAGCCAGAAGTACGGATTCCTGATTTTGAAAAAAAAAATGGACCACAATAATTTTTTATATTACTGCAATCTCTATCAATACTAAAGAATAGTGCAAGCTTTGTCACTGTACAGGACACATCCTTAAATATAGAACTACTAAATTTGGCACAGACATTCTTTAGAGAGAAGAATGTACATCTCGGAACAATGTTTCTGCTGGAAAGTTTTAATTAGGATTAAGTATAAATTAATCTACATTTTCGTGTTTTCCGCAATAAATTCTACAAATATTGTAGCAAAAAAAATAAATGTTACACTTAAATTTACATTTAATTTTTAAAATTTCAAAGATTATCTTTTTAATGATACCAGTTTAGATCCCTTAAGTAATATTATCTAGATTTTATTAACATTTAAAGATATTTATGAGTATGTTTTATAATATTTTCATTGTTATTAATGGACATAAATCGTTTTCATTTTGATACTAATATATTCACCGTGTTACTAATTTGATACTAATACATCATCTATGTTTCTTCTTCCATTGTTAATGATTAAAATGAGAACATTCGGTTTATTTTTCTACAATGAATAAGTTCATGTTTAAAGCATTTTTAAAAAAAGTTTTAATACTGTAGCAATTAAAGCTAAAGCTTGGGTTTTGAAAAAAGTCTTGGGGGAAAAATGTTTTTAAATTCTCTTTTATAAATACTTTTATAGTATTGAATAAAATTTTTTGAATAATCCTCTGAAATATTACGTAATTCAGGAAATATATTTTGTTGAAATAGAAAATTTAACTGATCGAATGTTAAAATTTATATGTTGAATAATTCTTCTTTCTGTCCATGTATTTTTTTTACTGACTGCTTCGATTTCGCAAGCATTTGATTGCATTAAGCTTTATTATTTCAAATTTCAAATTTTGGTTGAAATGACAAAAAATTAGAAAGATATTCAATACAATGAACGTAACTGTATAAGGGCTCTAAAATAGTATGAGTAGATGAGCACTGAAATTTGAAGTTTAGAAATACTTTGCAGAGGAAAGGATTTAGACTGTCATATATAAAAGATTCAATTAAAATCTTACATAATCAATATTCTTGACCAGTTATTTGCCAAACAACAGCTGGTTTTCAGTTAAAATAATATGTTCATAAAGCTTCCTCATCTACTGATTTATAAATACATTTTTTCACCTTTGATAGATTATTGGCGTCATTTATCTATTTAAAATTGATTTAGATAATTTGAAAACGTATTCAATTTCACTCTTAATTGACTTCAAATTTCACTCTTCAAATATTTGAATTTCCCTATTAAATCATGGAGAATTTCTCATTAATAAATAGGTCCATTAGGGTTTGTTAAGAAATAATTATGGCATTTTAAATATTTTAAAATACTTCCTTGCCGGAAGTTTTCATGCTTTTTGTTATTATAATGATATAATATATCTTCACAAAGTTTAAAACCTGTTAGTTTATACCAATAAAATATTTTCTTCATCTAATACACATCTACTACATTAATAGCCAATATTGCCTGCTTTTAGTTAATGTGACGTCTTGTGAATTTACATCATTTAGAGTATATATACGCTTGTAAATATGAACAACTCTAAATTAATTCCTTTATTAGCATTCAGAATATATATGCATTTGGTAGATATAAACAACGCTAAATTAAGCCTTGTAAGAAGTCCTTAATTAAGCAAATGTTGGAGGTTTCCGTTTTCTTTACCTTCCAAAATCAGATAACTTTCCTATATTTTAATTTAATTCTTTATGTAAGAAAATTTTATGCAAAAAATTTAATAATAAATTGAGATAACAAAATATTTAACTGCAGATCATATTATCTTCAAGAACGTTGGTTTTAGCTTATCGTGCGTGAAAAAAAAATCTTTAAATTTAAAGTTAAGAGAAATTTTAAAAAGAGTAAAAAAAATTAATTTAAAGCTTTTTAATACTATCTAAATAGATTAAAACATAAAATTATTTTGGAAAATATCACAAAAGGAAGAAGAAATAATTCTTCAGTCTTCCTGTCTCTAGGCGACTGCTTATTTGATAATCCTAAAAGTGAACCTAATAAAGCGTAACCGATTCATTTACGTAGATTCATATTTAACAAGTTGGTTCTATTTTTCAAGCCATTTTAGGAATTCCACCCCCCACCGCCCTCAATGGAACGTCGGCTTGCAAATATCACCTTCAAGCAGTCAGAGTGTCAAGCATCTGCGTGATACTTAAAAGCAGGAAGCCTACATTTAGCGCAAAGAAAAATACGCGTTGCTTAACAAAGCGAGAAAGACATCATCTTAATTTCACGCCACCCTCAACCGGTCGTTTGCTATTTGACGCAAAGCGACGTTAACACCCCCGCATGTATCTCCCGCTTCCTCCTTTTTCTACATCAATAAACCGAAATGAAACTTCGTAATTGTTGCTGGACACGTGTTTTGTCCTCCCCTTCTCAGATTCATCTTCTCCCCCACCCTAGTTCTTATCACTGTGACTGCAGATTTTACGCACGTATGATACCATCACATACAGATCTGTATCGGGCCTTCCAAGAAATTTTCATCGCCTTTTATTTTCGAAGAGGTTTCTAATTTAGTGGCGAAAAAAATCCATCCCCGTCATTCATGATTTGACTTCTGGGACCATATATCATTTAATGTCGCCTTCTCTTATCAGGTATGAAATAAAATTATTTATTTTTTTTAATTATTTCCGCACTTTTTTTCCCCTTTATATATTAACAATAAATTTTCTGTTTCATATATTGGTTTCAAAAAATTAACCAGAGGTATCGGTTTATATAAGACAGTCCCGATTTTTTATTGGTTTCGGATTGAAAAAAATGTACCGGAATAATCTTGATTGAAATTAAATATCCCAGTTTTCCAGTAGTTAAATGTTTACTTTATTTTGTAAACCTCGAGATTTTTTATTAAATGTTGGCGAAAAATATTTAACTTTTGTTATAAAAAAATAATTTTTTAAGAATTTGATCTTCAAGAATTCTAATTCTAATGTTTATCTACATTAGGTTGTTGCCTTTTAATTAACATCTCAAATAACGGGAGGGTCATTTTTACATGTGCCCATTATCTTTAACTATGTTCACAGACGAGGATGAACCTGGAAGCCTCTCCTCCCTCAACTAAATTCCCCAAAAGTCGCGGCGGTCTTCTAGTAAGATCTTGGCTTCAAAGACTAGACAGCTCTGGGTTCGAAACCCACTTCCACCGAAGTACCATCATGCAAGCGAATCTAGTGCACATTAAATACATCGAGGCCAAATATCCTTCCTCTGGTGTTGTACATAATTTTGGAGAGGGTAGATGTCATCCTTATCATCTAACCGCAGTTTAAAGTTACGAGGTCGAAAAAACGAAACCAAACTTTCATGCCGTAAAGAGCGTGACGTGAGTCCTTTTGAATAGCACCCAGCCTCAACAATTACCACTTTGAAAATACAGCTAACCAATCAAAATGCTCTATCTTTATTATACAAATATATTTTTAAAAAGTACTTTTTATGTTGTTTCTGGTGGCACTTCCCATGGACAAGCCCCGCTGATCGAAGTCAGCGATTTTAAGCAGAAACAGAGCATCTTTTGTTTTTTAGTAGCGTCATATAGGTCCAATATTACGATTTTGCTACTCATGCATCGCATTCATTTGCACAGCCCTTTTTTACAGGGGATGGGCACGCTCACACATAGAACAGATGAAGAAAAACCTAGCCCGAACCGGGGACACGAACCCAAGACGCCCAGATCACGGGGAAGACGCGATACCCTTATGCCAGGACGCCGGCGCTTTTTATGTTGCGATAATACTTAGCTCATCAAAAGTAATTGGCATGTCAAAATGATTTCTCTTTATATGGAAGTTGAATATATAAAAAGAAAAGATAACACATAATAATGCATTAAAAATAGATAATATTTAAAAATATCTAAATATATCACTGCAGCCAACTCTTGATTTTGATACAGAATTATGAAATACACATGTTAAACATTAAAACGCCCAAAATAAAAAATAAAAAAAATTAGAAAGAAACAATTCTTATGATTCATTAACAATTACTTCTTATCAATTATTTTAAACAAAAATATAATAATAAGGGGAGGCAATTAAAACAATACGAAAAAGAAAGTCAACTACAAAGAAAGAGCTCATAAAAAATTAAAATATTTCATGAAAGTCATTAAAATTCCAATTTGCTTAGAGTTTTTCATTTAGCCTTTTATGATTTTTCGGTTTTGATTCGAGCCTCAAGTTTTTGATAAAAAAACATAAAAATAAAAAAAAAATCTTTTTTTTTTGTATGTGTGTGTATGAATAAATAAGCTTTCTTTTCTTTTTTTTAGCAAAATCAATTAAAATAAGACGAAGTACTGTTGCATCTATGGAGCAATAAAATGCAGTTTTGCAATATATATATATGTGTGTGTGTGTGTGTGTGTGTGTGTGTGTGTGTGTGTGTGTGTCAAAAAAAGCATTTTTTTATGTAGATATTAAATAACATTTATTCGTTGCAACACAGAAAAATAGTTTTAGGTAATGAAATATTTTAATTTAATTAATAATCAAGAACTTTTGTCTGTCATATATTAGTCATAAATCTCAGTTATTTTTCCTATAGGGAATTTGGCAAAGTAATATTTAACAATCTAATAGTTATCTTCCCCCTGCAAATAAAACTTGGATTATATTTTCACCTATTTAAAAAATATTTTAAAATATATTTCAATGAATTTTACCGATTATTAATGTTAAAAAAGATCTTTTATTAGAAAAAATAACTCCTTTCTTACTTCCAACTGCACTTTATTTAATGAGAATTTTCTTTTCTGAACATTGCAGAACACGAGAGAGTTCCGACTCTTTAATAAAGTAAAAAATTGTTTTAATTTCGTCGTGTATTCACTGAGCGATTATATTCCCCGAAACTGCTTTTTTTCCCCTTTCTCACATAGATTTTGTTCTCCAGAAACGTGATTTCGTGGTTAACTGTCATTGAAATGATTATTGCTCAAACTTCCGATGAAAAGGTTCATCATGCGTGATTAGAATCTTTCTTTTGTTCATCACATATGGCTTTATGGGCAGCGAGTCGACGTAATGGCTCTGGGTTCTAATGAAGCTCAATTCGAGTGATTTTATTTTTGACATTGTTTTCCCCTCCCCCTACTTTCTCGTTTACGAAGTATAGAAAGAGTATTGTAATAACCAAAAAATTCGAACTCGAGATTTTGTCGAATTCCCATGCTTCGGATCACCCTGAATTCGAAAAACACATTTTTGGCATTATGTCTGTGAGTCTGTCTGTGACAAAAAAAAACACAAAACTTCTTTCGATGGATGAAATTTGGCATACTGTCTTTATACCAAATGTGTAGTCTTCTATCAATTTTTGAGCAGAAATTGCTGATTTCTTTCAAATTTTGAGTTGGTACTTCAGTCTGTCCGGCTGTTCAAATATAAATTAACACGATAACTACAAAGCGAAGAGAGCTATATGGATAAAATTCTGTACACGGATTTAATATGTATAATATAGTTTCAAATTTTAAGCGAAATCTAACAAGGGGGTGACCGTCGGTCAATCTGTAGAAACATGTGAAGGCAGTAATCCAAAAAGGCAATGACTTAAATATATCACATCTGGTATGTGATTTTGTGACTACAAGTTTAACCGTGTATCAAATTTTAGTTTTAGTCGGTTGGGAAAAACATGTGTAAAACACAAATTCGATTTTTGGATACTATTAACCGCATGCTATGGCTTATATCGTAAGAGTCACACGATAGATTCAGTAAAAATGCTAAATTCATGCCAAAGGTTAATATTTCGTTACTATTATACGCCAGAGCCGTGCAGGGCTTTCTCTGGAACTTTTACTTGAGTGTATGCAAGAAAAGTTTTCGGAGATCATTCTTGGTGTTTTAAATATCCATATTTTAAATGTGCCATTATTAATGGGCTTTAACATCATCCTTGCAATTTCTTGAAATCTCAACGAAAAGTCTGTCAATAATGTAAATAACAGACGAATAATTTAAAAGATAGTATTGAAAATTAATTTTTTAAATTATACATTTATAAAAAGTATTTTATCTAGAATCTAGTTTCACGAATATTCAAATGAAAATCTTTGCTAGTCTCGACAATTATTCATCATATAAAAGCACGAAATCGTATATATAGCATTACTTTATATTTTTGAAATTCTAAAAAGTTTTTTTATCCTTCTTTGATCATCTTTAATTCACCAATCCAATGTATAAAGATTCCCCTATATTTCCATTTTGTTTATGATTATTTAATAATCCTTTCAAATATATCTTCTAGGACCTGCATTTTCTTCCTACTTTATCAAAAACATAGTTGGAAAATTATTATTTTTTTGTTATTGTTTTGCAATTTAAGCAGATGCATTTACGCAATTGGGAAAAAACTTAAAATTACCAGCTTAGAGACATTGCTATTTTTACCGCGTACTAAAGAAAAATGTTGCATTGTTCAAATTTAATTAACCCTTAACTAGGTAAGTACGGTGTATTAGACCACTAAAAATGGACTTTCGATCACCCCTATTCTATTTTTAGCTCAATCACATGGATTGACCCTGTAGCTTCTTGTTTCATGACTTTCACTGCACTTGCACTTTTCAACCGGTTTCAAATATTTCAGCTACTTTTTTGCGCGACATCTGTGAGACCGTACCCCCCTTTTAATGTTCCACTATTATACAAGGCTTAGCAGATAGCTCTAAAATTTGCTCCTCGGAATATGTTTCTACCTACTGATCCCTTTATAAAGCAGAGTTCCAAAGACTTTTAAATGAAGCAGAAAGTGATTTTAGTGATGAGGATCATTGTACAGAAGATTTTTTCGATGAATGTTCACATTCGATTGATTCTGATATGTATGTTCAAACATAAATAATTTTACTAGTGATAATGCATTTTGAAATACTTCTAAAATATATTAATATACTAAGAAAAATATCTGCAATATTTATAGGCTAATTTTTATATTAGTACTTAATTTGTATGTTTAAAATGCCCTCGGAAATCGTGCTAAGAATGTTCACAAGTTTCTGTGTAGAAATGATGCCGATAAAAAAAAGGGGGGTAATTTTTACCCATTGCCGTTTTTTTATTTTTTTATTTTTCATACAATTGTTGAATTTCCCATTATATTATTTTCTATGTACCTTTGTATACTAAAAAAATAAATAGGATTTAAAAAGTAATAAGTAATATGTGTTTTCAAGAATATTATTTGTTGTAATATGTAATTTGAGAAGAAAATGTATGTTCCAGCGCAGTTACCTTTTTCAATGTTAATATAATTTGAAAAATTTCTAAAACATATTTATATATCAAGTGAAATATCTGCAGAATTACTGGCTGATTTTCATACTAATACTTTCATCAGAAAATTTAATTTGAATGTAAAGAAAATGCCGTCTTGTAGACCGCAACTCCTCAGTTAAGTTCTAAATTTTCATCTCTCCTATTAAGGGTTAATGTAATATGTTCACAATTCAATGGATTTAGAGTTCGTTTAATACTGCACACATGATTTCAAGCACTTTATGCAGTGATAAACCAAAAATCCATTAAACGGAACTTTGTTCCAGTTTGCACTCTGCATCCTATTGTCGCAGCACAAGACAATCTTTATTGTAATCGTTAAAAAACCATGATATAAGTAGAATATACTTTCACCGCTAATGTGTCGATTTTTTTTTACCTTAAAACCTGGCATATTGTGCCTTTATTGCGATTGTTTTCATTACGAATTCATTTGGTTAAATTTATTAAGAACAGCACATGGAACTTTTTTGCATTCAGACAAATAGGAAAAAGTTCCTTACATTAAGAATGTATGTTATAGAATTTTTTAAAATCTTTACAGTCTTATTTGCGTTCTTGTCTCAATTGTTTAGAAATGCACTCGTTTTTTTAAAAACTGAATTCATTGGCACTGTTTGTTGATGAAATTAAATTTAATATCAGACAAATAAGCTTTGATTTCATTTTAAAAAATGTTGTTGTTGTTTCTGATGGCACTTGCCATAGGCAAGCCCGCTGATTTGAAATCAACGATATTAAGCCGAAAGGGAACGTCTCTTATTTTAGTAGCGCCATCTAGGGCCAAGAGTACGATTTTGTTACTCACGCATCACATTCGCTTGCACAGCCCCTTTTTAAAGGGGGGCACATTCACACATCTCACAGATAGAACAAATGAAGGACAACCATGCCCGAACCGGGACTCGAACCCGGGACGCCCAGATCAAGGGGAAGACGCGCTACCCCTATGCCAGGACGCCGGCATAGGGTTTAAAAAATAAAAACATTTAGTAAAATTAAATAAAAATAGAATTATAATAAACAACAGAAAAAATGAAAGTTCCCAAAAAGTCAAAAAAAAAAAAAAACAATGGACCAAATTCTATTTTCCCCAAAACTAAAGTTAAAAAATTTACGAAGTTTAAAAATACATTGATTGCAGTTTTATTAGCATAATGAAATGAAGTGTAAAAATCACAATTCGAAAAAAAAAAATGATTGATGCCGTATAATGCATCCATTTGCATTTCACTCGAGTCGCAACACGAAAATATCTGGAAGTGGTAAAGGCACTCAAGGGCGAGCAAGCGAATGTGATCTGATGATTTAGATAAAAATAAAAAGGCATTAGAGAGGGAAATTTTATCTATATGCTGACTTCTATCATTTAAGATGATTCACAGATTGATGATGAAATTCTTGGAGGAATAATAATGCAACCATAAATAAAGAAAAATCCTGATGACAGCCCCTTTATGATTCCTCAACAAATTGTTGTTTATAATGCACTTGCCATGGATAAGCTCGCTGATGAAGTCAGCGATTTTAAGCCAAGGGAGCGTCTCTTGTTTTAGTAGCGCCAACTAGGGCCGACTAGGGCCATCTTAGCTACTCACGCATCACATTCGCTTGCACAACCCCTTTTTACAGGGGGGGGGGGAGATTTACACATCTTACAGATAGAAAAGATGAAAAACAACTATGTCCGAACCGGGACTCGAACCCAGGACGCCCAGATCACGGGAAGATCAACAAATTGGAAGATAACAGAATGAAAACATAGCAAATCGGTAATTGGAGTGCTCAGGCAAAACGAAATTCTTAAACATCATTTTATAACAATTGATTTCAATAAATCGCTCTTATATAAGATTAACCATTTATTTAAATATAGGATTGAAATGAAATTTAATTTAATGAATTCATAATTCCAAAATCTTTTATTTTACTTAAAATTAATTGCGGTAAATTTGGTTATATTAACGTCCCGTTTTAAAGCAACACAAGGGTAATTTTGGGGACGGACGTCGTCATTTTGAGGCAGGGTAGAATGGCGAGGGCAATGCCTGGGCTGGCGTCCCCGTCTCCGAGCTTCCACGCCATGCCATTGGGAGGGCGTTAACATGCAACAGACCCGCTTGCACGGGAGTTCTTTGGAGGTATCGGGTCTCGAACGATTCCTTAGCCGGGACATTACCACCAGACCACCGCTGCCCCAAATTAAAAAGGCGAAAAAAAAATTTCAAAAAAAGACAGGTCATGGTAAAGATAATGCTTTTTTTTCCTGCTTAAATATTTATATATATTTTCGAAATAAAATGAACTTAACGTATTACGTTAAGATGAAACTTATTTGTCCTTTCTGCCCAATGCTATGTATGCATTAATACTTTTAACTGAATCATTTTATGGAGATATTTTTTTATACTTTTTATATACTTAATATACAGAAAGTATTGTACTCATCAGAAAATTCGAACTCAACATTTTGACAAATCTCCATGTTTTACACCTCTCCGAGTTCTAAAATACATCTTAAAAAAAATATCGGTCTGTCTGACAAAAATTACATAAATGCACTTTGAGCTGGATGGATAAAATTTGATATGCTGTCTTTACATCAAATTTGTAAATTTTTTAAAAAAATTTTGAGCAAAATTCATTGAGAGGTAGTCTGTTTGTCCGGTTGTTCGAATATAAATTAGCGCGATAACTACAAAGCGAAGAAGGCCAAATGGATAATATTCGGTATGCAGATTTAACATCAGCAGAAAAGACATTTATCTAATTTTGAAGCCAACACAACGAGGGAATATCTATCTATTAACGTGTGCTGTTAGGAGTATACGTAATAACTTAAAAGGACAATCATTTAAAAATATCAAATTTGGTATGTGATTTTGTGACTATAAGTGTAGTTCTGTTTCAAATTTTAATTTCAATTAATTGGGAAAAGCCAGTCTAAAACAGACATTCGAATTTCGGATTTTATTAGCCGCATCTCAGGCATCTCTTAATTGCCAAAAAATTCGCCAAGGATGACAGAATAGATTCTGTAAAAAGGCTAATTTCACGCCAAATGTTTATATTTCATGGCTACTGTACCCCACATACATGAAAGATATTCTTTGTCTTACCCAAATGCAACAATTTTATGGGGGTGGTTGGGTATAACACCCTTTATTAAAGAATATGTGACAAAGTTTGGGGGTACTTCTCCCGCTGGTTACCTTCATTTCCTAATGCAAAAAAATGACATGTCCAAATTCTAAGTAGTTGGTGTTCTAAATCATGTATGTGAGTCGCTATTTTCTAAATAATACCAACTTATGTTTACATTATAAAGAAAGTGTTCCGTTTAATTGGGGAATAATGTAAAAGTGTCTGTGCACATTCAAGGACCTTGAAAGAGTTGCGGGAAATAAATTAATTTAAATTATTAACACAAGTTTGTTGGAGTATTAAATGCTACTGTCTAAAGATAAATTCTGTTCAAAACATTTTAAAGAATCTTTATATAATCGAAATTTTTGCATAAAATGTATTGCTTAAAACATATTTAATAGTATTTTTCAATGTAATTTATACTCAAGATTATTTAGCTGAAGCAATTGAATTCCTTTTAATGAATAGTTGATTTGCGATGCCACTGACTGTAGTTGAAAATGCGACAGGACAGAAACCAAAATTCTTCTATGAGACACCACAAACATCACTTTTTCAGGCCTGAACACATCAATGTTTTGATATTAAAAGAAAAGTATTAATGATTTGTAAACTATGTTAGTTACATTAGCTCCCTGTACTATTATTGACAGACTTAGTAATTCTAAATTGTGGCCAGATAACAAGGTTGACATCTGTGCTAGTACCCCCTAGCTAAACTTCCTCACCACACCAGAGGGAGGACATTTAGCCCCGAAGGATTAAAAGTGCACCATATCCGCCTGCATTGTGGCACTATGACGGAATATGGTACCGAGCTTGGAACCCTTCACTCCCACAACCGCGACTTTTTTATAGATCACCGGGATCACTAAAATTTTAGAATTAAATGGGCTCGAATATCCACGTAATTTATTATATAGATGCTCGATACAATTTTTATATGGGTTTATTACAATGATGAATTTATTACGCTAAAATACAAGTTAACCTTAATATCGCATTCCTTATTAAAGGATAAAAAATAATTAGCATTACTATTTAAATTATGTTTTAATAAGGAATGATGATATTAATTAGCATTAATGATTAGTATTTGATTATGAAATATTTTTAAGCGAATGCTCTTTTGTTACTAACCATAGAACTTCTAAATTTGCGACTTTATTTTGTAATACATATGATTAAACTTTTGAATTTTTCAAAATACTAAAACTGTTCAATAAAAAAAATTGGTATGCTTATAAAAACGAAGAATGCCTTAAATAAATTAGATTAAACTATCTTTACAACTGACGTAACCAATAATTCTCAACCAATGGATAATATTTTTAAAGCATCACAATATATAAGTGAATAAGATTAAGAAACCTTCTAATATATGTTCTATTTTTGGTTATTGGATTTACAATCTAAAATTAGACGGTGCTTTTCCTCTTAAAATTTCAGCCTTTATTTCATTTTTTTAAAAATAATAATTCGTGTAAAGTTACATACAAATTAATTTTTTTTTGTAAAGCGTTTACAAACAAAATTAACAAAAATATTCCTCAGGATGGAAAGCAGAAATATATTTTCATGCTAAAAACTTTCTTTACGACTTTTTCATCTACATTGGGCGAGAAAGAGACCCAGAAATAATCAAGATTCTTCAGAAGTTAAAAAGCAGAAGTTGTACTTTAATCTGCAAATAATCCCTTTGAAACATATCCCAATAGCGTAAATCCCTTAGTTTTCTTGATAGAGATATTTTGAGGCAGAAATAATAACAATGCACCGCGATTTGGCAGATAAATGATTTGCTGAAGCCAATCACAAGAAGCTTCTTATTTTCTAACGAAGGACAGAAGGAACGTCTTTACTCAGCACGTGATTTTTTTTATTGCCTTATGGCCTTCATTCTTAAATCGCCGGCGTAATCTTTTTCTGCCACATTTAAGTAATGGCCACAACCAAAAAATTCAGATGATATTTTTCAAACAACCATAACCAATTTTTGACCACTGTGGAGATTCAATACAGCGCATGATGCATTTGTTCAATAAGAATTGAATTTTATTCAATCTCTTGTTTTTAATGCATTGCATCTTAAACATTTTTATTCAGCTGTTATAAGTCGTTCGTTTTTAAATGGTTTTTAATGGAAGATGAAAATCGTGGGTAATCACTTGCATTAATTACTATTCAAACTTAATCTGAGGGAACAAATAAAAAGTGTTGTAAACGTTGAGAACATAATACCGAGATAATTTTTTATTTACATTTATACACACACACACACACACACACACACACACACACACAC